>ML685803.1:8241321-8284879 GCA_007922175.1 Pelusios castaneus
AGAAAGAAAGAAAGAAAGAAAGAAAGAAAGAAAGAAAGAAAGAAAGAAAGAAAAGATGGAGGCTACTGAACCAAGCTTTGCCATAAAGGTTGCCATTCCCATCATCTTTTGGGATCCCAAGACTAATTGTGAAAGATGTCCTGACCTGACTGTGACTCAGGCGACATTGTCACCTCAAATAGAGCCTGCTGAATGCCAACCAACACCACCAATGGGATGAAACAGGATCAGACTTTAACCACAATGGCAACAAATATGTCCATCCATCTTAATTAACTTCTCGTCTTTCCCATAAAAGGACAGTTATAGTCATCTTTTATACCATCTCAGAGACTGTTGAAAAACTCCCTTCAGCTAAAGACAAAAGTAACAAGGAATGTTGTTAAAATGAAAGCCTTACTTGATATTTTATATTTCAAATGTTTTAATTGTTTTCCCCTTTTCTTTAATGAAAGATTAAAAGAATGTTTATTGACATGTTTGCCAGGGTACTAAGCGAGATGAGGTCTTTGTTTACCAAATGCCAAATCTTGCTTTAAACCTTGTTTAATGATAGACAGTGAATGGGTTATGTTAACATCAATGGGTCCTTATATTCCATTGAACTTAATACAACAATCCACACTTCAAAAAAGGATGTTGAAAAACTGGAAAGTGTTGAGAAAAGAGCACAAGAATGATCTGAGGTCTGGGAAACTTGCCTGACAGTGAAAGACTAAAGGAGTTCAATCTATTTAGCTTATGAAAATTCCCTTGGTTAAGAGGGAACTTGATCATGGTCTGTATGTACCTGAAAAGGAAGAAAATTTCTGGTAGTAAAAGGTTCTTCTTAACTTAGCAAAGGCAGAATAAGATCCAATTGATGAATGCTGGTTATAAAAATTCATAATGGAAATAAGACAATTTTGTTTACCATGAGGATGTTTAGCCATTGGAATAACCATGGTGGATTCTCCATCACTTGGAGTCTATATCAAAATTGGACATCTCTTTTTAGAAGATCTGCTCCAGGTATACCATCAGTTATGAACTAGATACAGGAATTACTGGGTAAGGTTCTCTGCCCTGTGTTAAGCAGGAGGTCAGATTAGATGACAATTATGACACTCCAGAACATCAGGAACTGTGACACTCCAGAACACCTCAGAACCCCCATATTCACCACTGTCATATAATTATAATATGTTCTGTACAAAGTATGCTTTGTAAGGTATCATTTTAAAAGTCTCATTCTGTTGAACATTTATATCCTGTCAGATTGTATATGCTATAATTGTATGTGAAGTTTGGCTGTGTGTGCACTACTGAAAGATGTGACAAGGCAGGGAACACGCAAATCAGCTTTTCAGGTCCAGCAATGGAGTTGCCAGATGTGCTGATGGTTCATTAAAGGGAACCACTCTCCTAACTCCCATCTCTAGAGACTTCACAGGGGAAGCATATACACAATAGAAACGGGTTGATTAATGGGAGTGCCCCCTTTGCCACATGCATAAACTTTTTTAACAAGCTTGAAGAAGCTATAAAGAGGGGAGTGATGTTATCACTTGTCTTCATTCTCCCACAACTCAACACCTGAAGGAACATCTGAAAGAAAGGACTTTGCACAGAGGAGGGGAACCCAGGCTGCATAGCAAATTAAGCCTATGTATCAAGAATCTGTAAACCTTCTTGTATCATCAGTCAGGGTGAGATAATGCTGATTCAAATCCTCTTCAAGGTATAAGAACTTAGACTGTAAAGTTATTTTTCATTTCTTTGGTAACTATCTCTGATCCTTTATGCCTACCACTTATAATCACTTAAAATCTATCTTTCTGTAATTAATAAAGCACTTTTATAATTTTACCTAAAAAAACACATCTTGGATTGACATGTTTGGGAAATCTCACTTGTGTTAAGAAAGACTGGTGTATGTTCCTTCCACATCGAGGGAGGGGCAGACTAAGTAATGAAGTTGTACTGTCCAGTCTTCTGTCCAGTGCAAGACCACATACTCCTGTATAGCTTGGGACCATGCTATTCTCTTTTGTTAGTTCATGAGTTGCTAAAGAAAAGCATTCATGTACTACAGTTGAGTGTGTCCCGGCCTGTGAATGTCTGTGTGAGTACTTTATCAGCTGGAGATTTTTAGCTTACTGATGGTACAGGGCCTGAGGCAGCCCAAATGAACATTCCTGCTTTCTATCTGGGTGTGGGGATCCATCTGCAGTTGCACTGGGTGATAACAGGGTCCAGAGAGGCTATTCTTTATCACCAGCAAGTCATTGTTGGGAGTTAAGAGGCACATTAGTTCAGTGTCCAGGGTGCACCCCTATGGGGGGGGGGGTGGTTTGACCCATCATAGTATAACGCTCTCTTCTGGTCTTAAAATCTGACTCTCTGTGACAGGCTTTGAAGTCTGTGCTAAATGTTTCCTGACCCTGAGTGGAGTCTTCAAAACCTGCAGCCATCTCCTGCGAACACAGACACTCTGTTCACATTCCTGAGACCTAGTCAATGCAAGGCAGCTTATGTAGACTTAACTATGGAAGTATCTACCCCTCACTGTGGTTCGCACCAATGTAACTGCCCTGCTACACGAATTTAATAACTCCATCTTCACAACAGCATAAGGCAGACGTGGATGCTGCATTTTTAATGTCAACTGTTCCTGGCTTTCAGGGGCCGTCCTACAACGCCCCACACTGACAGCACAATCAATACAAGCACTCCTGGTGAAGATGTGCACAGCCAACATGAGAAGCAAAGCATAGACATGCACAAGCAATGTGATTGCTGCAGCGGCTGTATGCCAACATAAGTTACATCAATTTAATTTTGTAGTGTAGACATTGCCTAAGACTTGTTTTAAGGGAGCCAACTGTTTGCTTGTGGACTGAAGATCTTATGTGATTAAAGTGTGTTTCTATTCTGAACATTTATGATGTAAATGTCTCCATAGACAGCTCCTGAAGCATATTCAGCATACAATCTACTGAATGTTTTCACAACATTTTACTGCTGCTAGCCCTGCAAAGCCAGGACAGCCCAGAAAGAAGGAGCTGGATTCTGTTTCTTCTTATGAATCAACAGAATTGTTCACTAAGTTCCAGCTGGTTGCCCTGGGGCAAACCCACAGGGCAGCAGGCCTGCACAGGTGTCACTGAGGATACAGTTTTGCCTGCAGAACCCCAAACTCCAGAAGAGTCAGTCTTGGCAACCAGAACTGCAACAGAGAGCAAGTCAGCTACCTTGAGCAGCGACTGCCTGGCGTGACAGGGCTGTCAGTGCAACCCAAGTCTCATCCTTATCCTGTCCTGGGACTCACACAGAAGGTGGGCTGGGTACCTCAGACCTTCTCATTCAGATGCAGATAAGACAGTCACACACTCTCCTCTGTTCCCTCCCAGTTCATATAGCAGGGAGTGTCTGGCTGGGCACATCTTCATTAACACTGGTGCTGTAAGCAGCATCCCGCCAGATCTTGGGTATTATATTTTATTACATGAGTGTCCAGGGGACCCAGACAGTGGTGGGTGTGTTATTCCAGGCATTGTACAAACACATAACAAACAAGTGATTAGTGCCCCAAAGAGCTTTCAATCCAAGTTATACATTCATGTTCAGGGGCCTCCTTTTAGAAACACTAGGTGGGTTGGATAAGTGGATTTCAGATCATTGAGGCCATACAGAAGTATCCACTTCTGTCCAGAGCTGTATCTACAGGAATAGCATCTACTGTAAATAGATAAGGATAGTTTATTAACTCTGTGCTGAGATTACACACTCCCCACAAGAGGAATAACTCACATCAACTTTGAGGCTACCTGCCCATTCAGATGCTGTTACAACAAGTCATCAGGTTCTCTGCCCCATGCTAGTGCTAATCCATATTGCAAAAGACAAATTCAGATTATCATCAAATGGTGGGAGTTTGTGGGAACTAGGAACCTGGACTTTGGCTTACCTGCTATGACAAAGAGGATGCCACCAGCCACAGCAATCCGGCTTTTGATAACAGGATTCTCATCCCCAACTTTTGTACATTTCATTCCTACCACACTGGCAATGGACCCCACAAAACCCATGAGGATAGAAACCACCATGAGTGCTCGGGAGGTTTGGAGGTGAACTGCAAAGCAAGAAAAAAGTAAGTCACTGATGCTGGAGAGCAGACTCACCATGAAAAGAACCAGGGTCAGGGAAGAGAAGGGGCATCATTGGTCAGCAGGATCAGGTATCAGGGAATAATAGTGCACCCATTTTTCTCACATCCCAACTCCCTGCACTGGTGAATGCACATATTTGCATTTTTGAGGTGCCCAACACCCATTCCCCATAGCTATTTTGCCTTGTGGAATCTAAAGAGCCTTCCTCAGGACTTGTTGCTCTATAGCACTGAAGATCTAGTTCTTCACTGAGGAATCATTCTGCACCAGCAGTAACATTGTGGCCCATCATGGAGCTGTTCTCCACCAATCAGGTCACTTGGGCTTGAACTAGTTGACCAACTGAGGTCCCTTCCAGCCCTAATACTCTGTGATTCTATGATTCATAGGCACTGGGATCCTTGTCCCTACCAGCCACATTGATCTCTGGAGTCCAGAATCCAATCCCCAACTCATCAACGCCCAGTCCAAATGTGGAGGCTTTGGAGGCTGGGGGGGGGGAGGGGTGGCAGGGGTGAGGACTTAGCCTCAAGCATCCTAACCAGCTGCAGTTCTACCTCTTCTCCAAGAATCACTCCTGCCCCAATTGGAGCACCTCATTCTGTCCCCCTGCAAAAATATTCTTCTCTTACATCAGATCACCCTTCTGTCTAGATTTCTAAGCAGGAGTAACAGAGGGTGTGCTTCCTTCCAGCCCAGCCCAGTTGACCCACATGTTGTGTGCTGCTGACTTGTTTCCCCTGACACAGTCAAACTCCCCACTCTTTTAAAACAAACAAGGAGTCCTGTGGCACTTTTAAAGATTAACAAATTTATGCTGTAGCCTGTTACAGCCTGACTTGATGCTGTATCCCATACTTTCCCTGCATTTAATTTCTTCCCATTCTGTAAATTCCCCATCTTCGAAGCGTCTGATGAAGTGGGATTTTCTCTCACGAAAGCTCATGCAATAAATAAATTTGTTAGTCTTTAAAAGTGCCACAGGACTCGTTTGTTTTGCTGACCTAGACTAACACGGCTACCCCTTTGGAACTTGTCAACACTCTTTTAAAGACACCCTAGCTTATTCTTTTCACAACTGGTGTCCTTAGTGCAAACTTCATTAGTAACATTTTTAGTCTACCCTCCCTTTCCCCTGCTGTGTGTCTCCGGATGATTTTTTCCATTCTATTTTATAATATTTGGGTATTTGGAGTAGCCCCCTTGGATCCCCTATGAGGGGGAGCAAGATGGCTTTCTAAATGTATTCTCCCTTTCACTCTTCCCCTTTCCATTTCTTATGCAGCTCTTTCATTACACTGCCCCATTACATGCAAGAATCCAGTGTGGCCAGCTAGCTACTTCTGTCCTATGAGGATTTCATAGTCTGGAGCGTTAAATGCTTTCTAGAACCTTGCAGCTTTCAAACACTCAAACACTAGACCGAGACAGTCAGCACTGCTTATGGGATTGGGGCACCGACTTCTCAATAATTGTAACATGAGTCACGTATCTAAACCCCCTAAGCAGCTTTGAAAATCTCGTCTTAAAAAGGCAAAGTTAAGCTGTAGACTGCAGACATCTTGGAATAAAAAGGCCACTGAATTTGTGTAGTATAACCCTACCCCTTCCATTTTGCCTCTTGTCACCCTTATTCATGAGAGCTGTAAGGAGCGTGGCGTCAAGAGCTACAAACCTTTTCAGTTAGCAGAAAAGACAATACTTGTACAGTTTGCTGCAGCATTTAAACTGCAGACCTCAGCGCACTGGTTTCAGATTTGTTTCATACACACTATCACACAAGCCCAGCATTAATTGCTTTATACCCTATTGTTTTAACACCTTTAACCCAAGTTAGTTTTTAAACCTGGCTGAGCCAAATGGATAGAAGGGGACAAAAGGTTGTCATGAACCGTGAACGTGTCATATAAAGAGGTGACAAAAATAAGCACAAATTGGTGTGAAAGGGACTGCATGAAATGAGTTAGTTAAGGCTGAAACATAAGGGTAAAAAGACCTACAAGTACTTGATATTCACTGGCGACCTCAGAAAAGATGGACAAGAAATTTCTTAAGACAAAAAGAAATGCCTGAATTGGGCCATGGACAATGGTCTTAACTGGACAAGTTGACAGGGAAATTATTGTTGATTACACTGTTTCTGGACAGTTTCTGTGAGACAGAAACACAGAGACATCATCAGGGGACATCACCTTTGGCTGTGGACTCAGAAAAATATCTCACATACATCCAGGTCACCAACACACTAGCTGCGCACACCTCCCGTCCCCTGCTGGCCTCAATCCCTAGCAGGGGTGGGGGGGTGGGAGGGGAGGAAGGGGCAGCAGGGAAGAACCCATGCACACACCTCCTGTCCACTGCTGGCTCTGCCCCTAGCACCTGCTGGCCCCACCCCTGGCACCTACTGAGGGTTCGGGGCTGGGGGCTGGAACGGAGGCTGGCAAAAGTTGCCGCCCCTGGCACTATCAAGACCATAGGGTCACTGGCTGAGCTCAGTTGTAAGTGTGAATGCATTCCAACTGCTGCTCTTTGCTTCTTGGTTGTAAGCCCATTTTACATTTGAAGGCAGGGAAAAGGAGCAATTCGAAGCCTTTTGCGTCATGCAAACAAAAGAACACAGCACTGATCTGATCAGCACAGAACTGTGAGCCCAACTCCCCCCTGCAGGATTTGAAATGTTACCGCTATGCTGGATACCTGATGGAATGCCGAGTAAGGAGCATGTAACGTGGGGACGCAAAGGCCTGGTCACTCTTGCACTGAGCCAAAAAATTCTTCTTCTGGAACTGTTTTTAATTGTCAGAGTGCCAGTATGCACCACTAAGCTGCTCACATGGCATTCTTGGAAAGAGCCACCATTTCCCCTTTTCTCTGCAGCCACTCCCAGAGCCAATGGAGGATTTATTGCCATTGACCTATTGTAGTCACTATAACATATCAGCAAAAAACAAGGCATGCAGCCTCCTATTTCTCAGCACAGAAATAAGGTGGGAAAATCCATCTCCAGAGCAAAAGTGAAAGATCAGGGGATCCTTTGTAAGAAGGAATTAAAAACGGCACTTTGATTTCCCACTTTATGAAGTGACACCCCCCCCCCATACACACACTTTTTCAGTTGCACAATGAACTCTTCTGAGCCGGACTGTGTGAAGTATACACCAATGTAAATCTCTACTCGGTTCTGACTGCTTGCCTTACCCTGGGTTACAGCTGGTTGAGCATTCATGGGGCTCCCATAAAGCAGAACTCTCCCGCTGCCCTTTGGGGCCTGTTTTCACTCATTTACCTTCTACTCTTGCATTGTAACAGGCTTTGGACACTGCTGCATCTCACAAAACTGTTTTTCAGGCAAAGGAATGAGACACTAAGAAATGGATGTAAGTTACCTGGATACAGAACGAATGTGTAAACTCCTATCCAGCAAATTGAGCTAATCTCATTTACCAGTTAGCTTCAAATCTCCAGCTGCTACCAGCGGGAGCAGGCAGAGTTTGTTAGGTTGTTTTTTTTTTTAAAGCTCAGGCTTCTGTTAGGGACTTAGGAACAATTAGTTTAAATTTTTCTTGTTTAAACAAATAGTTTGTTTCCATTTTAAATGTGGCATCTCACTGGCTCCTATGAAGAAGGGTCAGCCCATTCTCCCAGTAACCGGCTGCTGAGGCCCAAACTGAGCTGTTCATTTTCCTAAACTTCTCTCTGTGTAGCAGATTCCCTCCAATGCCGTCTGTCTGCTAAAGAGCTCAGAGAAGTCCAAAATGTCCTGTCTTTTACAAAGGAGAAGGACCAACTAGGGAGAAAGCGTGCCTGAAAATGACAGGACATCGCGCACAGCAGCTCCCCTTTCTAGGACCATCAGAGGAGCTTTCAGCACCCAGAGACAGTCTAGAGACAGAACCAGGGTTATGAAGGAACATCTGAGCAAAGATTAAGGAGCCATGGAGCTTTTAATGTAAAAATGGGGGCAGAGAGAAAATATGATAGGAATATAATGAGTGGTGAAGGATGTTTCCGTTTATAAGAACTCAGTGCCATAAAAGAGGCAGGGAACTTGTGACTGAACAGAAAGATTTTTTTTTTAAAAAAAGAGAAAGGATAATTGTTTGAAGTGTTGCTGCAGCTATGTAATTAACTCCCTCCAGAGCACAAAAAGCTATAGGCAAGTCACCCTTTTCCATGCACTCTAAAAAAATGCAAAGGTGCAGCTGTGCCAATATAGCACTTCAATGTAGATGCTACCTACACCAACAGGAGGGGTTGTGCCTTCAGGCAGATAATCCACCTCTCTGAGAAGCAGTGGTGCGGTTAACAGAAGAATTCTTCCTTCCGCCTAGCAGTTTACACTGGGGGTTGGATCAGCATCTCTCTCAAGAGCATGGATTTTTCACACCCTAAGAGACACAGCTATGCCAGTCTTCAAGCATCTGATGCACTAGGATTTTCTCCCATGAAAGCTCATGCGATAAATAAATTTGTTAGTCTTTAAAGGTGCCACCAGAGTCCTTATTTGTTTTGCTGAACTAAACTAACACGGCTATCCCTTTGGAGCTATGCCAATGTAAATTCCCAGTGTACACCAGTCCTGGGACACTGGGGACTAAAGCACAAAACACGGCCTGTGCTACAGGTTTAGTGTAGGGAGGAAAATGGAAAGGGTTAGGAAGCTTTCTGAATTACAACAGCATCCACAGTGAGAACAAGGACTCTTCATCCCCCTGCTTCAGAGCTGATCTGAGTGCCAGCTGCATTTCATGCACCTGACCCTCCCAAGGTTTTTTCAGGGTCCTCTGTGAGTTGAGATTAAAGGGAAGTTTTGGCATTTGAGCTCAGCCAGGCACTTATGACAAGTGGAAAGGTTTGGTAGAGTCTCCTTAGCTGGCAAGGGAGTGGGGTCAGAACTCATGGAGCTGTGGGAGAGAGAAGGCTACTGGCGCAGTTGCAGATAACAGGCAGCAGTCAGGACAAAAGAAAATGACTAAACTGGCTTAAATGCTGCTTGTCCTGTATTGCTACCCATCCAAGATGGCATATGACCACGCCCCTCTCCTAGGCTTCCCGGCTCAGCATCTCAGTCTCCTTCTCCCCAAAAGAGACTTAAAAGAGGAACATGGAGCCCGGTAGTATTTAGGGAGGAAGGCTGGTCTGGGTTACCTCTGGCTTTGCCATACCCTGCTTTCCAGTGACCATGAGCAAGTCCCTTAGGTCCAGATCCTCGAAGGGATTTAGGCACTAAGGTGCTTAAATCCCTTTGGGAATCGAGGCCTCGGTTTCCCATCTGCACACTGAGAATAGCCAGCCCTGGGATAATAGCACAGGGACACCGGGGTGGGGGGCAATACAGACACATATCAATCCCCCCCACACACACACACAAACGCTGCAGGGGGACCTGCCCCCTCCCGGCTTCCCCCATCCTCTTCAGCACACCCAGGGTCGGGTTCCCTAAACTGGAGCTGTGCCCGGGCGATTGAGGACAGGACTCCTCGATCGGGGGCTGCCCTCCCTGGCAGGACCACGAAGGGTCCCTCGCCCCCCAGCTGGCGCGCAGCCCCACCGCCACTATCGGCCCCCGCAAGGGCGAAGCCCCCAGGCGGCGCCTTCCCCAGCCCGGCAGCCGCAGCCCCGCGCCCCCCGGCGGGTGGGGAACGCACCGTCCAGCGAGAGCAGCGACTCGTGCAGCTTGCACTGCACCTGGCCGGTGCTCTGCGAGGCGCAGCTCATCCACAGCCCCTCGTAGAGCCCCACGGCCGTGATGATGGCGTCCCCCGCGTACGAGCTCTGCTTCCACTGCGGCAGCGCCGCGCTGCAGATGGTGCCGACCCAGCCGCCCAGCGCCAGGAAATAGCCCAGCAGCTGCAAGCCCGCGTTTGCCATGGCTGCTCCCTCGGCGCTCCCGCTGCTGCCCGGCGCTAAGCCGAGTCCCCGACGGCTCCGAGGGGGCGGGCAGCCGCGTGGCGGTGCCAGGGGGCTGCCCCCGGCCGGGCTACACGAGCCGACAGCGGGCGGGGGCCAGGCCCAGGGGGCGCTCAGGGCTCTGCAGGCAGGTGGGTCCTGTCCCGCCGGTCCTCCCTGGCTTGTAAAAGGGGGGAGACTAGCCAGGAGTGGTGCCTCCGGGAGCCCCCTTCCTGCGCTGGGACTGGGCTGCCGGGGGAGCCCCGGGGGGAGGGGCTGTAGTCTGGGCGGGGCTACCGGGAACCTCTGAGTCCGGGCTCCAGGGAGTTAGCTGGCAGCCGGGGAGGGCAGTGGCTCCCTTCCCTGCCACAGGCAGCTGAGGTGTGGGGAGGACGAGGGGCCACGGTGTGCCCTTGTCTCTCGCTTTCTCACCCACCTGCTTGCTGCTGCCCTGAAGGACGTGGCCCTCCTCTCTCTGCCCCGGCCCTGGCAGGGGAAGCAGTGATTTGCCAAGGGATTTCGGGGTGCTAGGGGCGAGAGCCGCTCCCCAGACAGCTGTGGCCGTGAGATGCTGCAGTTGGTGCTTAAGGCACAGGGCTAAAGTTTGGGTGATGGAAATTAGGTCAGCCTGCAGCCACGTCACGTATCACTCTGGTGCATGCACACTTGGGGCTTCCCCTGGCAAGGCGTGCACTCACTAGGGGTGTGTCTACACAACAGCTAGACACTCGTAGCTGGCCCGTGCTATCCAACTCGGGCTTGTGGAGCTGTTTCAGTAGTGGTCCAGGCTCTGGCTTGCAGCCCCAGCTCTGGGGAACCTCCCATCCCACAGGGTCCTAGAGGCTGAAAGCAACGGGAGCCAGTATGTTCACACATAGCCCTGCAGTTAGAGTTGACAAGGATGTCCAGTTGCCAGGCAGATATACCCCAAGAGCATGGGTGGATTTTGGAGCTTGCCCTGGGGAAGCTTGCCCTCCCTCCTCAACCCCCTCCACCGGGGCCTGATCCGGCTCCTGCCGCTGGGGTCGGGGCCAGATCCTGCTGCTGGTGGCAGCCCTGGGTCCCCAGGTGGAGCCAGCTCCCGGCTCTGGATCCCCGCCTGAGCCGGAATCCACCGACAGCGGCGGCTCCAGGTCCCCAGACGGGGCCAGCTCCCGCCTCCCTGCGAGGGCTGGATCCGCTGCCGGCAAGATCCGGCCCCAGCAGTGCGGCAGGCGCGGGCCCCAGCTGGAAACCCGTAGCTGCTGCCGGTGGCAGAAGCGGTCCCTGGCCAAGGACCTGGATCCCACTTCTGGCAGCGGCTCCAGGTGCCTGACCAGGGCTGGATACCACTGCTGACGGTGGCCGCTCTCTGCCTCCTCGCTGTGGCAGAAGTGGGCCCCAGGGCCGCCGCAGCAGCGGCCCTGATTCCCAGCTGGGGCCTAGTCCTGTCTCCGGGGGAGACAGAGAGTGGCCAATCAGGGGAGACAATGCCTCCCCCTACCTCTTATAAACTCCGCCTCTTCCCAAGAGTGCTTGTGTCAGTGTAAAATACGGCGTGCGCCATGCCTATGTGTCCCAATACCTACTGCACCATCATGCAGTTCTTGCCTCGTGGGACATTTTGCAGTGTTTTATGGGTAGCAGTGATTTGTTAAGGGATTTCTGGGTGATTGGGGTCAAGCTCCCATCCTGTGACTTTCTCCATCCCGTAATTTTCATGTTATTTTTTAAAACTTCCAAGTTCCATGCTACACTTTTCACTCTTAGCCAGACAGAAGCATGGACCTGGCCAAGTTCAGCGCAGCTCTCAGGAGCATTGCTTCTCTAGTGTTTGCCAAGCTTAAGGAGCATGGCTACCACTGGGGATGTGTGGAAATGTTTAGCTGTCAGTTACTGAGTTCAGTCTGAGCTCAGTAACTGGCGGCTAAGGGACGTAGTGAACAAAAATGCCAGATTGTTGCTGGCATTCACGGAACAGATCCACACAGTGGATTGTCATGCCACTTCTGGGCCTGCCTGAGTCAGGAACGCTGACTAGGAATCAAGTCATACAGATTTGGGATGGTGAGTAGTGGCTGTGGAACTGTTGGAGGTGAAAGGCCACGTTCATGCAGCTGTGTGCTGAGCTCACCCCAGCCCCTCCCACACAGTGACATCAAAGTCAGAGATGCATTAACAGTGGAAAGCTTGTGATGCCAGATAGCTGTCAGTCACTGGGCAATCAGTTTGGACATAGGAAATCCACCATGGCGGCTGTTATCATCCCAATGTGTAAAGCCATTAAGCATCTTCTGCTACACAGGACTGCGATTTTCACCAGTGGGATTCCCTAACTGCCTGGGGTGACAGCACACATATCCCAAATCTGACATCAGTCCACCTTGCCACTGAGTATGTCAACAGAAAGGGATGCTTTTCCATGGTTATGCAAACAGTGGTGGATCATCAGGGATGCTTCACTGATACTAGTGTGGGCTGGTTTGGGAAGGTGTATGATGTTCACAGCCTTAAGAACACAGGACTTTTCAAAAAGCTGCAAGCAGGGATATTCTTCCCTGAAGAGTGAATTACCACTCGTGGTGTTGAAATGCCAATAGTGATTCTGGGTCATGAAATAATATGCTGACCACTTCAACAGCTCCAAGGGAAGATTCAGCTATGGCTAAGCAGGTACAGAAGAGCTACTCAATGTGCTTTCGGTAGACTGAATGGACACTGGGGACTGGTAAGGCTGCTGAGTCCAGGGTCTTTGGGCATGTAGATTATTTGAGTCTGTTGCCTGAGCAAATCCAGATGGTAGTTCTGAAACCCACCAGACACACAGGCCAGTAGCCTATTGGCTGCAATAGTGCCAGCCAAATTCAACACAAGTGGTGTGGGAAAGTCTCCTGTTGTGGTGGAAGAAACAAGGCTGCCTTCCCTAGAAATCTTCAGGAGAGGATTGCAGAGTGTCTCCTTAAAAGTTTCACTGAGATCTCTCAAGAAGATAAAAGGGACATCCCTATTTAGCTAAACAGAGAACTCTGCATGGTCCCCCCGAGTAGCCCCAAAAGCCAAAAAAATGAAAAGTAGTTGACAACTCTGCCTCTATTTGATCAATCTCTGCTAGAGCATAGGACACTGACCTGAGGTGGAGCATGTAAGCAGACTGCCATACCTAGAAGTTATCCCTAACATTTTATTGTGTAAAACAAACAAGGAGTCCTGTGGCACTTTTAAAGACTAACAAATTTATTTATCGCATGATTAGTCTTTAAGGCTATGTCTATACTTGCAAGTTAGTTCGAATTAAGGAAGCTTAATTCGAACTAACTTAAGCCTTGGCCACACTAGGCTTTCATTAGTTCGAATTAAGGGCTTCCTTAATTCGAACTAATACATTCGATTGCTTAGTTTGAATTAACAGTTAATTTGATCCATTAATTCGAACTAAGTCAAATGTGGCCATATTAGTTTGAACTAACTGCTTAGTTCGGACTAATCGGCAGATTGACCTTCCTGCAACTGACTAATTCGAGCTAAGCAAGTGCCCTGCATGGCCATGGCTAGTTCGAACTAGCATTCTAGTGGGGCCATGCTAGTTCGAATTAAGTTAATTCAAACTAACTAAAATTAATTTGAATTAGTTAGTTCGAATTAACTAATTCGAACTAGCTTTTGTAAGTGTAGACATAACCTAAAAGTGCCACAGGACACCTTTTTGTTTTGTTGAACTAGACTAACACAACTACCCTTTCGGATTTTATTGTGTAACATTTTAGCAGTAATGCAGTCAAAACTCACTACATTGTTTTCTGAACTAGTGTAGGGAAGGGGCACCATTTTTAAATTAAGAGGAAGAGTGGTGGGGGGCGGGAGGGGAGGAAGGCATTAAAATGAGGTCCTCCAAAGTGTTCACACTTGTCTGCTGGTGGATTTGTGGCCAAATTTGGCTAATTATTAAAGCAGCAGGTCTATGCAGCAGCACCAGATTTCTTGTCTCCCTCCCTTGCCCTCTGGTACTCCAGGCATAGTTCCTTTGCTTTTCTGAAATACTGCAGCTGACCCATGCCCTGGCCCTGTTGCAGCATCCCCTGTGCAATTTACATGTAGATGTTGATGTTCCTACAGCTGGTCGATAGCTGGGCTTGCACAGACTCTTCCTTTCGACAATTTGTTTCCTATTCCAGGCAGGAGTGCATCGAGTATATCTGTGTGCATGGAGCTAGCATGGTGGGGTGCACACATGAGCTGCTGGCTGTGCTCACCAAGGGAGGCAACCACAAAAAGGCATTTCAAAATGTTTAAAGAGGGGGCAGGCTTCCAGTCTCTATGACTGTGACAAATTCCAAAGGGGTAGCCGTGTTAGTCTATTGTAGAAAGACAACAGAGTCCTATGGCATTTTTAAAGACTAACAGATTTATTTATCGCATGAGCTTTCGTGGGAGAAAATCCCACTTCGTCAGACGCTTTGAAGCATCTGACGAAATGGTATTTTCTCCCACAAAAGCTCATGCGATAAATAAACCTGTTAGTTTTTAAAAGTGCCACAGGACTCTGTTGTCTATGACTGTGACAGTTCTCAGGGTATTCACCACTCTGTATCATCTTGTCACTCTCCGGTGGCTGGGAGTCAGCTCCCTGTTTATCACCTGATCCTATGACTTACACTCTCCTGCATTTATTTTGCTCCCATTCTGTAAGTTCCCCATCTTCAAGCATCTGATGAAGTGGGATTTTCTCCCACAAAAGCTCATGTGATAAGTAAATTTCTTAGTCTTTAAAAGTGCCACAGGACTCCTTGTTTGTTATACTTATTAACAGTTACCTTTCCTATGTAATAAAGTAGGTTTCCCACCCAAAGTTCAGTCTGTTGCAGAGCTGGTTGGTTTCACAAGAACCCAAATCCAGTTTTTCATAAGAACATCCTTGTGTTTCCTCAATCATGAGAGGACAGAGAGAGCCCCCCTCCCCACCCCCAATGTTACATTGGAACAGTTTTTGGTCTCTATTCACAATGGCGATTCTCTATCTGCTGTAATATTTCTTCAGTTCTTACAACTGTTTGTGGTTGTCTCTGATGCTTTTCCATTGACAGTCTTGGGACGGAGCAAGGCTAGACAATTGACTCTCACATTGCAACACTAGCTAACCAGGGAACTGTGACAACTCCCTCCTGCCTGAATGGGCCATTATAGAAACACAAAATTCCTTGGCAACTAACTTTAGCCTGAAGTCCATAAAGCAGACTTTTCAGTATAATTACATTATTTCTTAAATATCACTTGTACATGCATCTCATACCGATTATGAATCTTGACAAGTTATGAAAATTCTGTAGATACCTTATATATTACTTTATATATCCTGCAACATGCGCGTGGTGCAGTAAACTTGTCAGGTCTTAGGTGAGAGTTGTTTGCAAAGAAGAGGGGACCTTTGTCATGGAACCTCTTAGCAGTGGACTTCAAACCTGCGACCAGTGGTCACTGTCAAAGGAACCAGGGCGCTGTGGGATAACTGCTAGAAAACTATTAAGGCTGAATCAACTAGTGCAGTCGTATAAGTAGACACGTTGCATTGATATAAGCAGAGTATATTGGATACTGTTACTGAGGGCACCACATACTATTTATTTATTTATTTTATAATTGAAGCTAGATTCTGGTGTACATGCTGCAGTGAGGGCAGGATTCTCAAGCAAATTCTGTTCAATTGTGGAATGGTCAGGGCTCTGCTTCTGTTGAAGATTTGTACAGTTCCTAAGGACTGTTCACATCATATTCAAATCCAGATCAAATATTCATTGCAGGAAAGAAAAACTTAATTTTCTGTAACTACTGATGCTCGTTAGGGCTTGTTGCCATGGGAAAGTTATACTGGTATAAGATAAGGTGTGACTCGAAACCACTATAATGGCAGCAGAGTAACTCCCTGTGTGGACACTCTTATTCTGGTAGGGGTGGCTTTTTTTCTGTTTAGCTTATGTTGCTTTGGAAGAGGTTTATGTTAAACTGAAAAAGCTCTTTTTATACGGGAATAACAGCGTCCACACAGGGATTTGTACTAGATTGGTTTAATTATACCAATGTAATTAAACTGGTGAAACTTTTTAAGTAGGTAAGCCCTTAGCTTCCCCCCCCCAAGTTTTGGAATGTAAGCACTGAACTTCTGGAGAGAACTGGAACTGAGGACTAAGGCATTTAATGGGGTTTTCTAAGAGAGCTCTTGTATGCTGAGTCTGAGGCAATGCATGTGTCTCAATGGCTGCCCTGTTCAGAACAGGTCTGTGGCAAGCTGCATG
Source organism: Pelusios castaneus (assembly GCA_007922175.1). Classification (NCBI taxonomy): domain Eukaryota; kingdom Metazoa; phylum Chordata; order Testudines; family Pelomedusidae; genus Pelusios; species Pelusios castaneus. Next base: position 8,257,628 of record ML685803.1, read on the forward strand.
ACTCTTGCAGGGAGCCATCATAGAGGAAAGAAATTCTGAGAACAAGATTTGTTGGGAAGGTGCCTTCATTCACTTCTCCACCGTGGCCAGCTTAAGTATTTTATTAATAGGCTGTAAATGAATAACCATGTCCTCTGTGTGCAGTCTGGGAAAATTAATGTTACTTTCGGTGTGACTGTGACCCTAATATTGAGTTAACAGTTTGTGTAGAATCAATCAAATGTGACTCCGGGCTTCAAACAAAACCTCAGCCTCAGACTGGGAGCATGTCCCAAAACTGCAGACAAAACATGAGCTAGAGATGGCAGAATATCTCTGCATTGAAACCTTAGTGTCCCAGGGTATGTCTATACTTACAAATTAAGTCAATTTAAGCTTGCTTAAGTCAACTTAATTTAATCTGCGTCTACACTACAATTTCCTTAAATTGACTTAAGCTCCCGCTTAAGTCGATTTAAGGAAATTTAAAATCAATTTTATAAAACCTCGTTTAAAGTTGACTTTACTGGCTACGTCAACTTTATAAAGTCGACGTAGCCAGTGTGGTCACAGATTAGCCCTAAATCGACTTTAAGTCGACTTAAATGGCTCCAGGGCTCCCCCACTGCACTCCCTGCCAGGGTGGCTGGCACAGCCAGAGCCTGGCGTGCCCCCCACAGGGCAGGACAGAGCCCTGCCCACCCCGCTCCTATGCCCTGCCAGTGTCCCTGTCCTGCTTAGCCCCCATTGTACTCAGATACAATGGGGCAAATGCTGAGCCCCCTGGCACTTGGCAAGGAGTGCCCCCCTGCCACCGTAGACCAGTCCCAGGTCCCCCTAGCCCCTAGAAGTCGACTTAGGCATCCAGTGTGGATGCTCTAAGTCGATTTGGCAGGGTCCCCTTTAAGTCGACTTAATTTTTGAGTGTGGACGTGCTAAGTTGACTTAAAGTCGACGTCGACTTAGTTAAGTTGACTTAGCAAAGTCAACTTATTCGGTCAAGTGTAGACATAGCCCCAGTGAGGAGTGTACCAGTACCCAGCAAGTATAAGAAGATAAGCTACACCTTGCAACGGAGTGCCATGCGTCCCTTCTGTCCTAATTCTTTTTCCACTGTCTTCAATGGGGACATAGCAAGATGCCCATATTACAATGGGGGGGGGGAGTTTAAGAGGGGAGTGTTGGAGTGGCTGACAGTACCACCTAATGGCGATACTTTGGACTGAGTCACCTAGTAGCAAGAGTCAGTGGTCACCTTGCTTAGCAGCAGGATACAGCAGCTGTGTTGCCCAGTGAGGAGAGTCAGTAGCTGGGAACAGAGGACCTAAGCCCTCCCCCAAGCTCCAACACAGGACCAAAAGAAGCAATTCAAAATGTGCAGCCTAGGAGAAGGGTGCCCCTATGTCTGCTCCCGGGGCCACGTCCTACCCTGGCTTCAGCTCCTTTGCTAGTGCCACTGGTCTGTCTTGGGATCCCCCTTGGAGCTATCTCCCTCCCCAAAGCATCTCCCTCTGTGGTGGTTCCTCATCTTCGGCCGAAGGGCCTGTTCTCAGCCTTTGGGAGCCTCAGCAGCTTCTCTGCCGGAGGCTGAAACCTCCACCTGCTGTGCCCAGACTGAGCTGAGCTGCCTCCACTCAACCCTGACCTCACCAGCGTGGGTTTGTAAACCACTGCCCCCACCCCCCCACACAAATGGACCTTAGACACAGGTTATCTTGTGACAAAACTGTCCAAGTCCCGGGGTTCTGTTTCAAAGAATACACTGGGAACGTGGGGGGAGATGAGGCAGGGGAAGAAATAAGTGCAGGAAAGGTGGAGTATGGAAGGTTGGGTCCTAATTCTGAGCTCCCACTTACATAAACCAGGAAGAACACCACTGAAATCAAGGGAGTCTCATCGGTGTACCAAAAATCAGAATCAAGGCCCACCTTTCAGAAGGTCTGAGCACTCACAACTCCAGTTGAAGTCCAAGGGAATTGTGGCAGTTCCAGACAACCTCTTTGAAAACTGGAACCACACTGCCTGTTTCTGAAATGCCCTGGTGTCACTGAGGTCCCCTGGAATTTGAAAGAGTTGAACCCTCATCACTCCAACTCTAGGAATTCAGCGCTTATGGGAGCACAGAAAGAACCAATGGCCAAGGAGCCTGAGATGAATGTTAATGAGTGTAACCTTTGCCTCTCATTTGCTTGTGTCTAAGGGCTGCTTTGTGCTGAGGCTGGCTTAGTGGGTGAAGTGTGGCATTTGGGATGGAATCTGGGCGCACCACATTTGTAAACAAAACTTTCATTGACACAAGATGTTTTTGGTCATTTTGCTTTCTGGACAATACAACTTCAACACAGCCCAAGGAAGTACACTGAAAAGTGAGAGTGCTAACAAGTAACAGTTTGGCTTCACTGGGGTAACCTCACTCTCCCTCAAACAGACATGCTGGAAAGGTGCCAGAATTGTAGCAGCAAGGAATTAAAAAGAGGATTGTCTTTAAAACTACCCATAAATTTGTAGGTGGAAGCAAATGTGAGTCAGGCCAGGTTTGTACTGTGTTAATCAGGATCAGACTGAGACAATCTCTTGCAAAGTTTCTTCCCTTTTAGTGTTTGCATTTAAAATTCATTCCAGCACAGGGGAAATGCTGGGAAGAGCAGGTGGTGCATTTCCTCCAACTACTCAGTAACTACAATTAGGTGGGAAATTATTTGTTCTTCCTACAAAATTTGGTTAAAAAATGAAGAAAAAAATCATTTTCATCTACATTAACATCTTTCAATTGTTTTAGGTATTGCATTAACATTTTTTTTGATTGCTGAGAACTGAAAAGTATTCATTTTCTGGGTTTTGGACAAAAACCTATCAAATTGTGTTTGAAATGGACATTTCCCAGTTTATTTCCTGTTGACCAAAAAGCCATTGTTTGTTAGAAAAAAATGTAACCACCTTCCTCAAATGTAGAGCAGGTCTATTATTAATAAGGCTAAGAAGAGACTAGATAAAATGCCAGATACACTCTTTGGTAGGTTTCAGTGAAATTTTTGGGTTCAGGCTTATAGGGTTGTTTAGCTGATATTTTTTCTGCTACTTTCAGTGATGGCTGTGGCCTTTTCCAGCAGCTCCAGCATGCCCTGTCTTGGTGCTGTTATGGTAGAAACCTAAAGAAAGAAAGAAAGCTCAGTGCCAGAGAGTTCTCCATACTCGGCCTAAATCCAACCTTAATCCCTTCCTCTCATTCCTTGTTATATCTCTGGGGTAGGGACTGGCGTATATTTGCATAGTGCACAATTAAGACCTGGTTCTGGTCTATTAATAACAAAACTAAAAAGACACTAGACAAAATAGCAAATACAGCAACAAATACACTCTTTGATAGGACTGCTGCCATCATACAAATAATTAACGAATACCTCCTCTCCTTTGTTTGTGTTAAAACCCTCCAAACAGCTGCGGCCTGCCTTCACAGTCTTTAGTCGTTGCTCTTAGGCAATTTATACTTTTTTAGGCCTTTCAATATTCCCTCCAGGCCCTGATCATGTTTTCTGGTACTTTCTGAATTCCTTCCAGTTGATCAATATCTTCCCAGCAATGTGCTGCACCAAGCTGAGCACAGGATTCCAGGTGCAATCAGGCCAGAAAGAGAGGTCACTGTCTCTGGGCACTGGATTTGAGGCCCAAAACTGTTTTGGCCTTATCATCTGCCATATCCCACTGAAAACTCATGGCTAAGTCTCTGTCCCTTCTCTGTGTAGGGCTCCCACATCCATTCCTGATCTCACAGGCTCTCCCTCCCAATGAGTGGTAGTGCTTCAGGTTACTTTGGAGAACGTAGATTTCAGATAACTACATGAGAGGGTCATAGGCTCCAAACACAAAGACTGAGGCTAAGAAAGGGGACTGAGCAAGCTCAGGACAGAGGTTTCTTCACATGTAGGGCAATTACTCTGTGAAACTCACAGGCCTCAGGGACAGCTGCCTTCCAGAACAGGCCAAGCATGTGGAGGGCAATCACTGCAGAGGCTGAATGCTGGATAGAGGATTGCAGATCCAGGTGGCCAATGCATCCTCTTTTTGGACCAACATTTTACAGTTTACTCCACTCCCTTGGACCTGATAACACTGCCAAACCCACACAAAAGGAAATGCTATGCTCTTATGCTGACAACTGATATTTCCAGAATGGTTGAACTTTCCCCCTAGAAGTGGTAATTTTAGACACTCCCTGCTTGCTGGCTGGGGTTCTACAGGTACTAGCTGTGATTTGAGGCAGACAACCGTTTTAGCCCTGTTTGGCCTCTCTTCTCTCTGTGTTACTGGCATTGGTGTAACTCTTATGCCTAATTGAAGGCTATCTCTTTGAGAGACCTATTGCTGTATTACTATTGTCAGGAGATTTAGCTGTCTGCATCCAGAAGCTTCTGAAAGGGGTTGTGGTAGCTTTGAGCATGTTCCACAAGGCTCCCTGCTGCTGCAGTCAGATGGCATGAGAACAATCGTCCGGGCAGTTGCATTGAGAAGAATCCATGTGCTCGGTATGTAATGGGGAGAAACTGAGCCAGGAGCAGACAGCAAAATGTTTTCTGCTACACTGGAGCATTTTGCAGCAGAGTTTTCTCATATTATATGACTAAGTGCGGGTTAATCAGTAAGCTGATTGGATGGTGCTGGTTCCAGCAGAGGAAGAAGAGTCTACATGGATTTCTGCTGACGATTCCTGCAACCAAAGAAGAGGATAGCTACTTCATGCAACTTAAGCCTTTGGATTTGGTGAACAGAGACCATAACTGAGACTCAGGTGAACTTCACCTAAACTTTGGGAACACTTAAGTTTCATCTCACAGTATTTCTGTGGGGACTGTTCTGTTTAAATTCAATTTGTTTTCTTGTTTCTGTTGTGGAAAAGAAAGCTGTGTAAATGGAGAATGTGGGTTTACAAAATAGCCACATCATGTTATATATAGTAGTCATTATTTTGTTTTTTATCATAAGATTTATAAAGATAATACTTAATAAAGCTCATTACTTTTCTTTTCATTAGCACTTGAATATGGGGAGGGTAACTCTGAACAATCTTTGCCGAGAATCTTTTTGAAGACTGAATCGTGGGTCTTCAGCTGCTTCTCCATAGGAGATGGGGCAGGGGGAGGGTTTTGTTTGTTTGTTTAGACACTGGAGAAGAACAATTAAATTAACTCTAGCCCACCCGAAGATTACATTGGCACTTCCTGAAGTAACAAAGGACCCTTTGCCATCAAAGGGCAGGCTCTGAGTCTGATGTGTCCCAGCATCCTTGCGCCCATTGCCCTTTCTAGATCTCTGCCTGTAGGGCTGGCAGTGTGGGAGCAGCACATCCTGCCATTCCCAAGCCTTTCCCGCCACCCAATGGCATCTACGTTATTTCCACTCCAGAAAGCCGTGGCTAATCCCCACTTTAGTCTATGCTTTCCAGTCTGCCAGCAGGCCACTTGTTCTGTGTGCTCTGCTAACTCTGCTCCCAAAGCTTACAGAACTCCTGCTGGGGGAACTGGCAGGGCTGAATTCCAGGAGATTAGAGACTTTGGAGCATACAGTAATAGCGTGGCAGGAGGTGACTGGCAGGTTAGTGGAATTCTGTTTGCCAAGCAGAAAGAAACAGGCTGGTTGCTACAGATTTCCTCCTGACTTCCTGCTTCTATGCATCAGTGCTGCTGGGAAAGGAATGACCCAAGAGAGGGGATGGGAGTACAAACCTGCCCTCCCCTCCCCGCCAAGGACAGAGACTCCATCTCTTGGACAGAGCTTCAGGAAGGGGAGGGTAGGAGGCATGCATTGTTGTTGCTGTGGCCAATAGTACTAATTCCTGTAACAGAAAGGGGGGTTCTGGCTGTTCCCTGTGCTGCTGCCTCTCTCCAGGATGCTGGAAACATTCTGACCACATTCCTATCCCAGACTTGGGCAAACCCCACGCAGCTGCCTTGTGCTTTTTGCTTCCTTGCTTTCCTTTGCCTGTTGGTCCCAAGGGAGGACTGAGTGCAGCACTTTCTGCTCATGTAGTCCCGCAGAGACCACGTGTGTGCTAAGGACTGAACCCAGGCCCAGGCAGCAACTCCCCATTGCTGGGACAGAGGGATGTCACATATATCACCTACTTGAGATCTCCCCCTGCGCCCTGGGGAGTGCAGGCCCCTCAGTATCATGGGAGGCAGATACCTGAGTGGGGCAGGACCCACATGGTGAGGGATTTGTGGGAATAAAGATATGCTGGACGGTGAGCCCAGGTCATGCTGACTGGGAGAGGCAGCTGTTCATGGACCAGCCCAGGAGGGCTTTGAGGCCAAGCCCTGATGAACCCAGCTCAGGCCTGAAGGAGAAGCCATGTCTGAGGGCCTGAATCATCATCCATCAATGACTCCATTGTGTCAGCTAGGCTGACAGGAGCACAGGGCAGGAGTTACCATTTTCCCTGGCTCTGCTTGGCTGTAGACTCCTGGGAGATAAGAGGAGGGTTGGTTAGTGCCCCTGCCCTTTCCTCACCCCCAAATGTGAGAATTGCATTAATACATAAAAGGAAACACTGTTTGGAGCTGAAGCTTGTTTGTCTCATTTTAACAGAAGTGAACAAATTTGGTCCTGGTGCAAAACTACTGCCCAGCATAAGACCCCCTCCCCCAGCTGTTCTTTTAGTATTTTTAACTCTCATCCTCCAACCATGCTGTCAATGCCTCTGCTCTGGCAACTACATCACCTCCACAACAGCTTGGGGCACCTCAGAACAAGTGTGTGAGGGCAGGGTGGGGGACATGGCTTGGGGGTACCTGCCTATCTTTTCCAGTACTTACACAACTACATTAAATGGAGAGGGAAGCAGCATGCAGACCCTGGGAATTAGAGGGTTCCTGCTTTCTCCTCCAAATACCGAGGCACTTGGGAGTCAGGTCTGCTGGGTGGTTCCTCAGCAGCTAGAACAGGTCCCCGCCAGCAGGCCAAGGCTAGAAAGGGTCTCATGCCAGGGATGTATTTTAAGGCCCCTGGGAAACAGCCAGTGAAAGATCAGCCATGTTCCCCACAGTAGCGACCACAGCGAGCTGGAGAAGTCATCAGGGGGTGGGGTCTGTCCAGGACTCTGCTCCTGTCAGTCTTTGTGCCAAACACAGGCCATTTAACTTTCAGTCCTGGTAGTGTTTTGCGGCAGAATCAATTTGCCCCTGGGAATGGCAGTGCCGTGGGGAAAGAGGAGAAACAATCATGAACTGCTGAGGGGCAGACACAACAAGAGAGGCAGCCGGAAGGGAGAAGCTTCCAGAAGAAAACCAAATAACATGGTGGGTTTGGGTCTGAATTGATCCCTGAGCAAGGAGGGGTGAGCCCCTCTCCATGTAGTGCCTCCTCCAGGGCCCACTGGAGCCCCTGCTGCTCTTCCTGCATGGCTCCTAGGGCTGGAAATGTTTAACTCTCCGTCTAACTCTCATTAGCAATCTGCTCACACCTGCATTCCTGAGCGCACCAAAGGGCATGGCTCTCACTTGCCCCGGCTCTCCCGGAGAACATCCCTGAGGGCGTAAAACATCCAAAGGGACCGAAAAGGGAATCACGCCTCAGCTGAGCTCTGACCCCTTACTTTGAGCTGTCCCCATACAGCTCCCCAGCAGAACACCCTCAGCTACCCTGCACCATTGGCTTGGCTTCACACCACCCCGAATTGCCAGATTCCTCTGCAGCTCTCTCAACTCCTCCCCCCAACCTTGAGGTGCATCTTAGTTACACCACCTTCCTTTTTCCCCACAGCTCCTCTGCAGGAAGGGTTTCTGCTGCAGAAAGTGATTTGATTTTAGGCCCAGAAAGTGATCTCTGCCCTGGGGTCTTTATCTGCTTGCAACTGAGAAGTGACTGAGTGAGTGATGGGTTGGCCAAGGATGCCCAGGGGCTGGTGGTTAGGGCACTCACCTGGGATGAAGGAGTTCTGCTATCAGATCCCCACTCTGTCTAATTTGGGCAGGGACTTGAAATCCCAGGCCAGCACTCTAATCCCAGGCTATTGCTAGATGAGGGAAGGACTCTTTCAAGCTCGCCTGCTGAAGCTGTTCGACTTTGTATAAATCAGGGGTGTCAAACATACGGCCCACGGCTGTGCTCCACGAGACTACACTCTCTCCCTAACAGAGAGCAAGAAAGTTTGGTATCACAGAGCAGTCTCACATACCCAGTGCTCCACAATACCATGAGAGTGTACAGGTCTCACAGCATCACTACATCACTGGGTATGCAAGACGGCGCTCCATGAGACCACACAGAGGGAATGCAGTCTCACAGTATTGCGGAGCACAGTCTCATATACACAGTGATCCGTGATGCTGCGACAGTATAGGCCCTAGTATTTCAATTTATGGTATGTACGGCCCACTTGAAGAACATTTAAGTCAAATCTGGCCCGCCATAGCAAATGAGTTTGACACCCTGGTATAAATAATTCAATATACTTGGGAAAAGAGAGGAATTGACTCTGTAGTGGGGCGGCTAGTGGACTCAGCTGAGAGGTCAGAGGCTCCTGTGGCTATTTATACAAGCAGGAGAGACTCAGACTCATTCCAGAATGCCTCAGCACCTGACAGCCAGGCCGCACACCTGAGTGTCAGGTAATGCTAAGGCTTAAGCTGCCCAAAAACTTAGGCCACAGGGTCAGGGGGTTAAAAAGAAGAAAAAAAAGAGTAAAAAAGCATAAAGATGGGAGAGACCACAAAACTGTTAAATAAGATAAAATTGAGAGGTACAAAAGTGCAAACAGAACACGGGCTAAACTAGCCACAGAGAAAAGGGGAAGATTAACAGATCCCCAGCACTCTGGCTAGATAACTGCAAAAGAGGAGAAAGGTCTCTGACAATCAGACAAGACAGCTGGACCTATGAGTTGGCAAAAAAACCACGTCACTGTGGTTTTTGAGCAATAAAAGGAGGCCTGCTGGGGGGGGGGGGTGAGTTCAGAGTTATCTGTCTCAAGTTAACTCTGAGGCAAAGGCTCTGGGGACTTGATCAACCCCCCCAAGAACTCCCCCCTGCTCTCCGTGGGATGCAGATGAACCGGGTACAAGCACCGAAGCCTGGCCAGCTAAGGGAAGGTCGGACCAACAATCTGACATCAAAGGAAAGGTAATCAAAGTAAAGGGGCTCAGCGTAGCGCCTGGCTCTTAAGCAAAAAGTAACACAAAAAGTTTTAATCTTCTTCCCAACTTTATGCTGAGACTCTTAGGTAAATGAACAATAGCAGCACCAACCTTGGGTTTGGGGTTGTTGTAGGAATTGGGGTAGATTTGCTTTGGGTATAATTGTGTTAGCATTTCTGCTTCTGTGTGTGTGTTTATAGTTGATAAAAATAAGAGCAAAGTTGTGTTAGAGTGTGTGTGTGTGAGGAAACTATAACCAGTGACCAAGTCTGAGACTAAATCCTGTGTACAGCCGCCCAGGGCCTGCAAAGGTTCTAAAGCAAGGGTGCATAGGTGAACCTCGTGACTCACTGGATCCCCTTCCTGTGTGAGTGCATAAATGGGTGCCCTCTGTGCTTGGCATCCGTGCTGGAATAAGTCTGCTGCTGGGGGGAGGAAAGTGTGGGGGGATAACTGTAGACCAGGTCTGGGACTAAATCCTGTGTGCAAGGGTGCACTGGTGAACCTCATGACCCAACGGGTGTGAATGAGATCCCTATACAATAGCACAAAGGAGCCTGTGTGACTGTGTCTTACATATGGGCTTGTGTTCTTGATTGCTCTGGTTTGTGTGTATTGGGCTTTGTTATACTCTGTATGTCATGTGTTTAAAGCCATAATTGATGCAAAACCCTGAATCAGTATTCATGCAATAAGCAGTATTGTAGTTTAGAGTGTTTGTGGATATATTGGGTATTTATTGTACTACTAATCACTGCCTTAACCTGTGTAATTGTAATCATAGAGCCTTAATAAATGTCACATGCATAGTAAATAGACAAAAATCATTGTTAGTGGTGGTCTTTACCTAGGGGCTTCAGGAGCTTCCCAACATCCGCATTTAAAGGACCGGGTATTTGTTTGGGCACCCTTCCCCCTTAAGGAGATAAAGCTTAACACTGAGAGGGGAGACCCTTGTTCCAACCCCTGCTCTGCCTCAGGAGGAGGGGAAATTTCACATGGGTCTCCCACGCTCCAGTTGAGTACATTGAGCAAAAGGTGAGAAGTGAGATTGGCTCTGCCTGCCCCCAGCTGTTTTACATGGAGTGAGGCACATGCTGCTGTCTTATAAGGAACAGCTTAGATGAATCCCAAACAGAGGTAGGCCCTGAACTCCCTACAAGGGGCAAGACTGAGGACTATCCCTCACCTCAGCGTCCTCTGTTGGCTGGCTTTTGTGGCTCCCCTTCCCAGGTGCCCATGTCTCCCTATGCAGGCTCCTAGCTCAGAAGTTGTAAGTTCCACAGGCTGGCAGGACACCTAGAAGCTAAATGCTGCAATGCCAAGGGTTGCAATGCCTTGGAGCCAGGAATCTGCACCCTCTGATACTGGACCGTCTGACCCAGCCTTGTGACCAAAGGGCGTTTCTGTGACACATTACCAAATTATCAAACCGGCAGCCCTATCCTAAAGGAATAGAAAACCTCCATGCCACACCCCTTCGTCAACTCCTGACTAGTGGTCCCAAAGCCCTCAACCACTCCCAGAAACATGACCTGATTTGGGAGTCGACTGAGCGCCTCACCCGCCACCCATCTCTGATGGGTGCATGGACCTCAGAGACAGAGCACTGGCACTCAGCCTGCAGGAACACATGCCTGCTGGGTCCTGTGCATAGGGAACAGTCCTGTTGAGAAGATGAACTAATCACAACATCCTGCTCTTGAGTTCTGGGGGTCTGAGTTCATCATTGGCAAACTTCCTCCAGTGCTCCCAGCTGTGGCTATTTGGGACAAGCAGGGTTTGTTTATTCAACTATTTCTTCCCTCTTTCTAAATACTGAGTTGCCCCATCAAGCAATTTTATGCATATCTGTATTTACTCACATTCTCGGGATAGTTATGTTAATGAGTGGGGCTGCCAGAGTCCAGCAGGAAACAATCCTCACTCCTGTTCGGGCCCGTCACTCAGAATGTTCCCCTTGTTTGTGCGGGATGGCAAGGCCCGGCTCAGAGCTGTGGGCGCAGAGGTGGCAGAGCCTAGGCCTGGCCTGCCTTGCCCTGGCCCTGCTAGCGCACATAGGCTGAGTGCTGGGGCAGGCTGGCAGAGCAACTCTCTGCCGCCTCCTCACAACCAGCGTCTCCAGTGACTGTCTGTCCCACTCAGATGGCTGTGCCCAGGGCCAGCCTGTGGGCTCTGGGGAGATCATGAGATGGTTCTTTGGACCCCTACAGCAGTGGGGCTCAGCTTTTGGGACCTTTCAGCAACAGGTGTCAATTTGGACTGGTTCCATTTCCAAGGCTCTGAGCCTGGAAAAGGGTTGTTACACTTCAAGTACATCAGCACTGCATAAAAACCTTGCACCAGGGCATGTCAGTGCTCAGGTCTACAGCCCTGGGTTTCTCCTAGGGCATTGGAAATAGCCAGGCAGATGTTCCTGCTCAGCTGTGAGGCCACCCTCCTCAACAGAGTTTAAGTGCTGCCTGAAGCGGGAATGTCTACACTGCTCTTTTTAATGCCATAGCATGAGCCCAAGTCTGCAGTCCTGGCCTTGGACTCACTGCCATGGAGTTGTTTTTTTTTTTTTTTTGCTGAGTAAACATGCCCTTGGGCCTAGCTCCTCCAAGGTCCTTGGATTTCAATGGCCTTGCTCTTTTTCCAGGCATCTTGGTCCATTTTGAGCCACCCCAAGGGGTTTTTTCAAGGCCCACGGTAGCTCTGCTCCCTGGGAAGCCGCTTGCTAGGGAACCAAACCACTAAGAAACGATTGAACAGAACAGCCTGTGCCCCACGCAGCAGGCCTGGGCCTTCCCACCAGTGAGCAGAAAGTGAAGCTCTTGTGCTCTCTCTTACCAACTCGATCCCGCTCCTGCTACCCCCAGACAGCTATAGCTCAGACTGGCTTCACCTAGGCTGGCTGCTCTGTCCTTTTGGCTCATGATCCCCAAGGGCAGGTTAAGCACCGGCCATTTCTCAACTTGGTTTGGTTTTTCACCAGGCATGGCAGACACGGCAACTATGGCTGAGACAACAGGCCAAGGACTTCACTCTCCAGCCCCAGCTCCTCGACTGGTGCCTGCTGTGGATCATGTGACTGGTCATTATTCACCGCACTGAGCCCCACTGGCCCTGGCATCTTTGAAGGATCCATTTTAAGCACCAGAGACTCTAAGCCACCACTAAAGCACATGCCCAGGAATGGAGGGGAAAAGCTGACCGGGACTGGGGAGGTGTGGAGCCAGGAGAAGAGGGGATTGGGACAGGAGAAGGTTGATCAGGGATGTGTGGAGACAGGAGGGGAGAGGAGAAGCTGATCAGGATCAGGAGAGGGGCAGAGCTGGAAGGGGGGAAAGTAATCCAGACGGCCAGGTGCAGGGCCAGCAGAGGAAGGGGACTGGGAACAGGGAAGATAATCGGGACAGGGGATGTGTGGAACCCGAGGGGAAAGGGGCTGGGAGCAGGGAAGGTGTTCAAGACCAGAGGAGGTGTGCAGCCAGGAGGGGAGAGGTCGGGAGCTGGGAAGGGGAGGTGATCGGCAGGCAGCGAGGTGCCTAGCCAGGAAGGAAGAAGGAGGCTGGGAGGGGAGTAAGATGATGGGGACCAGGTGAGATATGGGACCAGGAAGTGAGAAGGAGGCTGGGAGGGAAGAAGGTGATGGGTACCAGATGAGATGTGCAGCCAGGAAGGGGGAAGGAAGCTGGGACCAGAGGAAGGTGATTGGACAGGTGAGGTGAGGGATTGGGATTGGGGTGGGGGGGAAGGGAGATTAGCAAGCAGTGAGGTGTGTGTGTGTGTGGGGGGGGGGAAGGGGATCTGACCTGGGGGAGGGGGGCAGTTTAGGGAAATAGTGGGAGTCCCACCTTAGTGCTCCCCATGTTTCTTTGTCACTCCTCTCAGCCCTACTCCCCATGCTCCTCCCAGCCACCCTACCCCTCCCTTGCCCCGTTCCCCAGCTACCCCTCCTTTGCTATGCTCCCCATGTTCTCCCCTGCCACCCCACATGGTCACCTTACCCTGCAACCCCACATGTTGCTGCCATGCTCTCCACGCTCTCCCCTGCCACCCCATATGGCCACCCTGCCATGCCTCTTTATTGCCTGTACACATTGACGCTTCCTGAAAAATAAATAAATAAATAAAGGGAAGTCCTTTTCAAGTTCTCACTAAATGTGGTTTTATTAACAAGTGAAAACTTGGTACAGTTGTGAAAGTGACTCTTATATAAAGGTTACTGTAGGGAGGATGGATATTGTTTGGAAATTGTGTTTAGGTATGAAATAGAAGTTTCTGCTTTTATAGAACCAAATTGTTTGTAAACTGTTTATTTTTTGACTGTTTAATTTTAATGAATAAGTTCAATTTCTATGCCTTATCTATTCAAAATTTGCTCACCGACCCTCTGAGGAAAAAAAATTGCAATGTGGCCCCTCATACTAAAAGGCTGGACACACCTGGTCTAGATGCTGTCCTCCTGTTTCGGACTGGAAGGGAGAGCACTGGGTGGTCTGCGGTGACAGGCTGCCCTCTTGATTAAACAAAATCCATGTCCCTCATGCTATTCAGATAGTCTGGAGTATACAGTATAAACAATATATTCCATATTTATCCAGGGCCCAATCCACTATCCTTACACCCCAAGCAATCCCTTGTTTTACTAGTAGTCCCACTGAAATCAACAGATTTGGTGATGAGCTATGGATGGCAAGAGTGGACGCTATACTGTGATAACTTGCCCCAATCTGCCTGTAGAGTCCCTCCCTCTGGAAGACATAGACACCTAAGGTTTTCACTGTGGGAAATGCCTTGGGGTTTGCTAACAGGCTGGTAAGGACCCTTGGACACTTGTAGCCATTGCATGAAGGTGAGCATCTCTTTGCAGAAGGGTATTTCCAAGGACCCCAGACTGTCTCGCAGCAGAATGGAGGGCACAGGAATACAGCTAGAAGCCCACTGCTCCTATCTTTCAGGGTAGGACTTGAGTGAAATATCCAAGACTTCCTGGAGAATAGAGATACTGCCTCATCTCACAGCAGCCTCCTCCCCCAGAAAGGGAGTGGATCCCCATGTCTTTTTAGGGATAATTATTATTTGCACTGGGATTCTGGGCTCCAACATTCTAGGCCCTCTAAAAACCCTACAAAGACTCTCTGCTCCACATGATCTAATCTGCCTTTTGCTCCAGCTGTCAGCAAAGGAAACTCCTGGCTGGTTTAACACAGAGGCGAGGTTAGTATATATAGCACATTATATAAAGCCCTGGCCTTTATAAGAACTGAACTGACCTATGTTTTTCCCAGAGTTCTGTTCACTCATGCTAAGACACTTCCCACAATGCCCTGCAGTAGTACCACCAGGATTTGGAATACACCGAGGGGAACTTGAGAAAAATCAAAATACACTCGTTCTATGTCTAGGGCGATACCTTTATGTACCAAAATAAACAAGGAGTCCGGTGGCACTTTTAAAGACTAACACATTTATTTATTGTAGAAAGTGGGTTTAGTTAATGGGAATTTATATTATCAAATTTATATAGTTATTAGAAGTAGTAGTTTGTAAGTATAGGCTTTAGCCTGAACCAATTTTCAAAGGCCTTAGCATATCAGCTCACATGAACCTATGCCAAGAACTCAGGCGTCACATAGCATGCGCCTGCAACCTTGAATACTTAACAAATGTTGCAAAGAGCTCCCTGCATAGAAGCGTATGGGAACTAATGGCTATGTTACAGCATATAGTGTATGGGAACCGAGGGCTATGTTGCAAAGGTGCAAGAACGTGGGAACCTCTGAAACGAACAGGAGGGGCACGAGGGGCTAAAACTCTACAAATATCACCTCTGGGGAAACTAAGGCAGACAGTAGGCTGGACAGATTCAAGACGCCCCGGGGCCTCGGCTCCGATAGCCAGTGGGGTCTGTCCATAGCCAAGGGCATGGTAGAGTCAATGCGCACGGGCTCTATCTGTAGCCAGAGAAAGGTCAGATCCTGGTCTTAAAGGTGACTGGACTGGCATGTAGGTCCGAGCTCCTCAGAGAAAGGTCAGCACTTGATCCCCGAGAGTGACGAAACTGACACGTTGGTCCAGAGTTCGGTGAGTATTAAGAATCAACGATAGGCCTTGGTGAACATTGGTTTAAAGTAGCTACAAGTATATGATATATAAGTAACTTGATATAGTAACAGAAGTTTTAGCACCCCAAGTCCTGGTGTTAGGACTAAAGTAGTTTAGCACCCTTGCCCCCGAGAGTTTGGGGAGGTAGGTATAAGGTTAGGGTACAAGTAGTTTAGAACCCCAGCCTGGGAGTTCAGGTAGGTTAGACTGCAATCCCCTTTAAAGGTAGGGGCAATAGCAGTGTAATAAGAGTAGCTTTAGCAATTAAACCTTCAATGCGCATTTACTTTTGTCTTTAAGACCTGCTGCAGCATAACAGCAAAAATAGTTTAATTCTGTGATCACTTAATTGTAAAAGTTTGTTTACTAAATATTCCTTTTAAAAGCGCTTAAGGCTCATTGTACTTATGATGATTAACAATAAATATCTTCTACTTATAACTTTCCTGATTCCTTTGATATTTCCCCTGTTACTGTTAACCTCCCATACCCCTCTGCCCCCCTTACTACCCTTCTTATGGGAACATTATTCAATTCCTTTAGGGTTTGTTTGGGTTATCGGCTGGATCGGTTTAACCCTCTATTACTTGGTCCCCCTGACCACTAATGTACATGTCAGTGCCTCCTCCCTTCCATCAGACCAAGGCCGGGCTATTATCCCGGTGGACAAAGAACCCCTCGTCCGCTCGCAACCCTCGATGAATAACACCCCGAGGGTGGACGTTAAACAATGGGGAGTGATGCATTTATCACATGAGCTTTCGTGGGAGTGTGACAGGCTGCTCCCCAAATCCAGTCTGGTGTGCTGCTATGATCACTTGAACCCCGCTCCTGAACCCCAATTCACCCCGCTCTGCTAGGTGACCACTCCTGAGTCAGTCCACACCAGCCACCAGCGTGTAATTGGTCCCAGGCAGTGGGTGTAAATACACTAGCCACATAGGCGTTAGTCCCCAAGCGAGCACACCCAGCCCTAGACACTACGCTGGGAGCCACTGCCTTACAGGGATTGGGACCCACTCTCAATCACCTTAGTCTCAAATCCGTCCACTTAACAAAGAAGTGGATTGTGCCCAGCCTCCCACATCCACACCCTCTAAAGACCACACAGCTTTAGGTAAAACAACTACTAGTTTATTGATCAGACTGATTTCAAGTGAGAACATGGCCAATCAAGACAGAACCATACTCTAAATGAGTCAGGAGTGACCACTATCAAATAAAAAGTATAAACCGCATGCTACTCTAACATCTCTACCTAAACTGACCTCAGAGTCCAAGATTATGCGCATGGTGTTTGGCTGTTTGATGTTTTACAGCCATTCTCTGCCTGTTCTCAGGCAGGACCTCGATCTTGCTTGTAGTTGGTTGCAAGATGGTGTCTTCTCAGGCCGAAAGCCTGCAGCTTCTCCTCCTTCACAGTCTCTGTGTCTTTGTTTTAACAAACTGCTGACAGCCCCTCCCCTCACTGTCATGTTGTGTGATTCTCTTCACTTCTACCTGAGCCAGGGAGGGCATTAGCATCCCCTTTGACATGTAAATCTCCAGCCACTGTGCTAGAGAGAGTCCTGAGAGTGTGAACCCTGTATCATGCTTCACATCTGTACATACATGTTGCTGTAGGAAACATGGCCCCATGGCAACCACGTGGAACACGTTCTGAGCATTCACAAAGGGACCTGGTATAGCGTAATTGGCATCAAATCACACAATTACACTGCAAAACTGAACAGAAAGATTATACAGGTCATGCCCAAGGGCTGCACGGATGTGCATCCCGTCACAGGGAGAAAAATCCCATTTCGTCAGATGCTTGAAGATGAGGAACTTACAGAATGGGAGGAAAATAAATGCAGGGGAGTGTATGACATAGGATCAGGTCAGACTGTTTGAATCTAAATAACTGCATTGATTTGCTCTAACAGTGGAGAACAGCATATAGGAGGTAGGTGGGTGGGGGAAAAGGAAAGAAAAATTACTGGAACGCCAATATTCAAAACAAAGCAAAAGAAAGGTGCAGAATAAGTTAAGGAACTGGAACAAACAGATGGGTTAGATTTTAGTGCCGTGAAAAGAGTTTTGTAAATCAACAATCAACCTGTATGTACTCCCAGCTGAACTGTATCACGCTGGGTGCATACCTTCTGTGGAAGGAGAATTTAACGCTGCAGCATGAGATGGCTGCCTTGAGACTGGTATCACATTGAACCTTTCTCCTGTATTATACTACTACCAGGTCCGTCCCTGGGGGGGTGAACGGGGTGATCGCCCTGGGCCCCATGGTTATGTGTGTAGCAAGACAGAAGAATCTCGGACACCGGAATAGGAGGCTAACCGAGTTTATTTTCGTCCGACTGGTGGCCCAGCGGAATCACTTCCAAAGACTGAGCCCCGATTATACTGGGGCGTTGCCTTATATACATTTCAGCATACATACATCCTTTATTTCTTATATGGTTACAAAATGTTTTCTTGCTCTTTATAGGTTAGCAGATAGTACAACTCAGTGCCTCAGGCTTATGCCACATCACCCTTTGCTACTTCTGCTTTGTGAGCTTAGGCTTTGACCTCTTGCCTCACGTGGGCCCTGCACTGTCCCGCTCCCGAGCCGCAGCCCCTCCTCCCACAGCCACCCCGCTGAAGGCGCTGAAGTGAGCTGAAGGCAGCGGGGCGGGCTGGGAGGGCTATGCCCGGCCCCTGGGCTGGCCCTCCCCGCCCCCAGGGCAGAGCAGGAAGGCCCAGGGGCGGAGCATTTGGGGCCCGGTCTCTGGACCAGCCTGCGCCCCATGGCCAGCTCCCTGCCGGAGGCGGCCTCCGGGCCCAGCTCAGCCCACCACGCTCTCTTCCAGCATGGGGCGGGGCCCCCGCTTCGGCCAATTGGCCCTGGGCCCCGCTCCCCGCACGGGACCACCCTGACTACTACTGACTTCTAGCAATGAACCTGACCAGCACTGCTTATTTAGTCTGTTGAATATTTTTCACACCAAACCAAAGCGTGGTTGAGCAGAAGCCTGGGTGACAGACGAGCCGCTGGCAGCAGCCACTGGCTTTGCTGTCAATACAAATGCACCCTTCCCTCTTCACCTAGTCACAGAGCTTCGTGCAAATGGCCAGCTGTTCATTTCCCTCATCACAGTTCATTCCCAATGAAGTCAGAGAAAAGGGCAGAGACTTTGGCCACCGGGGCAGCAGCCTGCCACTTTACCTTGGAGAACATAACAGGGAAACAAATGGCCGGCCGTGCCCCAAACCCAGCCCCACCCCCCGCCTCCTCCACCGGAGCAGATGAGTTGCACTAATGCCAGCTGCGGGGGATTCTGCTGATTTTATGGATTGTTTCAAGCTAATAAAAGCCTCTTGCTAAACGGTCTGTGCAGCACATTAGCATCAAAACTAGCACTCCTTCCTCTGTCCCCACCCACCTGCAAGGGCACCCTTCAACCCACTGCCTGTGAGGAAAGGCAGGGCTCCGCAGCACAGCCTGTAGGGCAGGCGTGGGAGGGGGCACAGAGTCCAGGAGGACCCCTCCCTACAAACATCCTGCTGCAGCCCCTGCCAGAGCAGCTAACAGCCTAGCAGACCACCCGCTGCATGGTCACTTCTCAGGCAGCCAGGACTCAAACCACTGTCAGCTAGGCCACTATTCACCGAGCACTGGGGGCTAGGGCCCCTTCAGCTCTCACAGCCTGCTAGGCAATTGCTGCTGCTCTCCTACAAACCCTGTACTGCTGGTCCCTCACTCCCTGGCTGGCAGGATCACGTTCTGCCAGGTTAAATCTTTTACATGCTCCCTAGGAGCTGGATGCTATTTAGTTTCATCCCCCAGAAGTACAAATACAGTAGGAAGCAAAGACCTAGTGAAAGCAGCTCCAATAATGAATAAGGGAATTAAATCAGTGATATGCCCACACTGGCTGACTACGGGCTGGTTTTGCAAACAACAGGTGATGCACATTACCCATTGTGCTCTTTCCCTGGCGCACTTTCTTTCCCTGTCCTTAACCCTGCCCCTTAATTCTTTCATATGCAACAAGAGTCAGCCTCAATTGTGTTTCCATCTAACTGCTGCATCACCATGGGTAACAAGCTGTTGCCTCCTCCCTCCAACCATCTAACTGTGCACTGCTGTCTCACATCAGACCAGTTGCCCCACTCATATGGCACCAACCAGGTTATGCCTCATCTCTGCATCACGGCAGCTGCTCAGGCTATTCCAGTCAGTAGCCCATTAAGCTTAGTCTAGACTTTGTGTCCTAAGATGCAAACATGGATGGGAGGGAGGGCTTCTGAAATTCATCAGCATGTCTCTCTAGTGCTGCCACTCTGCGAGGACACAGCTGTTGGCCCCACTATCTTGTTGTTCACCCTAGATTGGCACTAGCCAGGCAACGCTGGACATGAACATATGAATGGCTGATGCAAAAGGGTGTCACAAAGTTGGTGGGAACTCCATGCAGTTTGAAGGGTTGAAGTTTGGAGGGAGCTGTGTGAGCCAACACACAGATGTCAATGTCTGGCTAAGGCAAGCTACCCGAACAACACAGGTGGTTCTGTTCAGCTGTGAATCAATGAGATGCACATGCTGCCTTCTGCCCCAAACCCCAGCACAATGTTCTGTTGCAGCAAAAACCAGCTCCAGGACTGAGGTTCATAAACCATTTGCCGTGCTCTCAGGAGGTTTCCTGCTAGTTTCTGGATCCAAGTAGTGCACGGCCAGAAGTGATCTTTTACCTTTTGTTCTAGATGGGACCAGTATGATAGAGCAGGAGCCGGTCTGACTCCTAAATAAGTGATAAGTGGCTGGAAAGGGATTGGACAATTCTCAACACTGACTGTAAGGGGCTGATTGGCCAAATGAAAAGTGCCACACGACTCCCTGTTTGTTTTGCTGAACTAGACTAACATGGCTCCCCTCTGGAACTTGGCATCATGCAAGGCACTGAATGCAGCCATTTGAAGTGGAAATCCATCAACTTCATGAAACAACTGGAACATATACAGACTGACAGCATCTTCCTCTCCAAATGCAAACAATTGCACATCATACCTAATGGACTGAAGATAATTTATTTTCCTCCCATTCATCTGTACTTCTCCATCTTCAAAAGTCTGACAAAGTGGGATTTTCTCTCACAAAAGCTCATGTGATAAATAAATTTGTTAAGTCTTTACAAGTACCACTAGATTCCTTGGCTATGTCTACACTTGTTAATTTAGGTAGACTTAGCTAAGTTGACTTCACTAAGTCGACTTAGCGTGTCTACACCTAAATGTTAAGTCGACTTAGGGGGGACCATACAAAGTCAACCTAGAGCGTCCACACTGGATGCCTAGGTCAACTTGTAGGGGGTAGGGGGACCTTGGACAGGTCCACAGTGGCAGGGGGACACCCCTTGCCAGGTGCCACGGGGCTCAGCCTTTGCCCCAGTGTAGCTGGGTACAATGGGGCAAAGGGGGACAGGGACCCTGGCAGGGCATAGGGGAAGGGCTCTGCCCTGCCTTGTGAGGGGGCATGCTAGGATCCCTCTGTGCCCCCCCCCCCAGCAGGGAAGGCAGTGGGGGAGTCCTGGAGAGCCCTAAGTCGACTCTAAATCGACTTAGGGCTACTCCAGGTCTACACTGGCTTAAGTCGACTTTAGAAAGTCAACCTAAGCCTAAAGTTGACCTAAAAGGAGGTTTAATAAAGTCAACTTAATTTTCATTGTCAACTTTATTTTCCTTAAGTCGACTTAAGGAAAGTGTAGTGCAGACGCAGAGTAAATCAAGTCAATTTAAGCAACCTTAAGTCAACTTAATTTACAAGTGTAGACGCACCCCTGGTTTGCTCAGAAGGAAACTGTCTTAGATTCACTTGACGTATGACTCACTGACTTAACCATTCATGAACGTAAGTGGCCAGAGTATTCATGCGCTGGCTGAGCAACCCTTTGACATCGGACCATTATCCACAGCACTGGGACAGATATATCCACTGCTCTCTCATGGCAGCCCCATGAGTAGCGTAAAGCAAAATGGAAGGAGACAAAAATGCAGAATGCAAGCTCGCATTCTAAGCAGATCCTGTTTTGTCCCTTTCAAAGATTCTCCTATGCCACGAGCCAGGCAGTTCACTCTCCATTGGCCTTCTTAGGAACTGCTGCCCTCAAGTGGGCAAACTACAGCCAGACCGATCTTCAGCCAACAAAACTGGAATGGACCAGGGCAGTTTCATCTGCCTACCTGCTGGATACAGAGGCATCAGTGCACATTGAGAGGCTTTAGCACAGAAGGGCTTTGATCTCTTCCAGGCTGGAGGCGCAGGTGCTCCAGCCAGTGCCCCTCTAGCTCTGCCCGTGAGAAAACCAGGGAGCCAGCCAGAACAGCAGCTTTTGGGCACACACAACCATGTCATACAAAGCTGGGATTCTGAACCCTTCTACCTGTGACATCAATCAGCTTCAAGAATTGGTGTCAACAGCACATGCGGGGAGCCCAGGGAACAGATATAGAGTATGGCAGGACAGCCTAGCCAGGCAGAATAAAGGGGAGCTAATATTTAATAGTGGGCTCTTCAATTTAACAGGAAAAGGTCTAATACAATCCAATGGCTGGAAGCTGAAGCTGGACAAATTCAGACTGGAAACCAGGGTAAATGTTTAACAGTGAGGGTAATTAAGCACTGG
Source organism: Pelusios castaneus (assembly GCA_007922175.1). NCBI lineage: Eukaryota > Metazoa > Chordata > Testudines > Pelomedusidae > Pelusios > Pelusios castaneus. The sequence continues at coordinate 8,279,490 of ML685803.1, forward strand.
AAGAAGTTGCCAAGGGTCACGGTGGATTCTCCATCACTGGCCATCTTCAAATCAAGATGGGATGTTTTTCTCACTCTCCTCTGGGAAACAGAGGAGGGCCATTTTCTGGGCTGTGCTACACAGGGGGTCCCTTCTGTCCTTGGATTCATGAATATTTGCAGCATTCACAGCAAGCACTTGGGAGAATACACAGAGAACCAAGGATGATAGGCATGAAACCTGGAAGGTGCAGAGACAAGAGAAGGGGGCTGTAGGGCCAGAAAGGAAGAAACAAGACAAGAGGAAGAATGGAGACAGGCAAAGGAAGGATCTAGAAGAGGACAAAGCAAATAATTTCCCCTGGAAACAAGGCCTTGATGCCATAAAATGATACCACCAAGCGTGGACAATACACAAGGCAACTAAGAGAGCGGGGGCTGAGGGAGACATACATTAAAGGGTCATTGAGAAGCAAGGGCAATGGAGGACAGGGACTACCAGTGACACCAGACAATCCCAAAGAGGATCCTCAGTTCAGAGCACAGCACAGAATCACAGCTCTCTAGCAAACAGATGTGCAGCACGTACCCTGGGCATGGAGCCAACAGAGCCCCCCGCCCCGGCAGCATCCCAGGGAGGTGCCAAGACTGCTGCCCTTTCAGTCAGTGGATTGATTCTCCACTTACACAGAGGCCAGGCTGTGACCCAGGCAGCGATTGATCAAAAGAGACACTCACAGGTTAGAAAAGAACCTTTTATTCCCTGACTGTCATCAGAAGGCACTTGAACAGCCGTGACGTGTAGTGTGACCAGACCTCCTGCCCCCTGGGACTGCAGCTCCAGCCGACCAGAACCCCCCCTAACTCCAGGAACTGGAAGTCCTCCCAGCACTAAGTACTAATTTGCATGTTTGCTCTCAGCAGCCCAGAACTTTAATCCCCCCACTGATCACGTACGTCTCTGTGACACTCCTGTGCCTGGGTCAGTGGCATCTTCACTGTGGGAGATGGGGAGGCTGGATGTGACCAGGGACACCAGGCACTTCTTAGGTGTGTGGCCCAGGGCAAACCCAGTAAAGCTTCCTCTGCAGCTCCAGCTAGGCCTTAGTCTCTGCGCACTGGGACAGGCCAAAGAACTCTCTGCTCCTGCCAAAGGGCTTTCAGGGTGTTAAATCGCCTTCAGTCCCAGGTCCAGTGTCCTGAATCCACAAGCTGCAGTCAAGGGGGTTTGAGTCCTGAAACGCTATGGCTAGTCCCCCTTCTCCCAGCAGGGCTCAGCCAGCACCACACAGGGCCCCGCCTGGTGAGACATCAAAGCTCATCCTTTCCCTCCACAGTCTGCCCAGGAGCATCCGTGGCGGCTGGCAGCTCTGCTTCCGGCCCCTTCACCTGTGACAAATCCACCTCCTCAGTGTTGAAGAGCATCTTCACCAGGTCGTCGGCCTGCACGCGCTCCTGCAGGGCAAGGCGACAGGTCAGCACATGCTTCAAAAGCCCTCATGGCATTGGGGAGGTGATCCCCAGGGCATCACACCCCAAAAATATGGACATATGGCTTGGAGGGGTCCCTAGGATCAATGAGTCTCTTTCAATCTGCTCTCATCAGATCAGCTCTCCATTCCCCTGAGCATGGATTCATCTTTCTCAACCAGGAGTAACCAGAAAAGCACACACTGCAGAGGGGGTCTCTCCCTTCTACAGTGATACTAATACTTCCCAGCTGTTACTTACCACACCTCACTTGACAGTCTGGGCTGGCCTTTGCTATTTTCACAGCCAGTCACTTGCCCAAAAGATGCAGATGGAAAGGCCCATCTCTGGAGAACTTACTCTGCTGTTAACCTTGCCCTAACGCCTGTATCAGTGCCATGGGAGCCTGCTAGAGGACGGCTGGAAGAGGCGGCAGACGGGGCACAGAAAGAGCACACACTCTGCTAGGGGACAGGCTGAAAAGAGAGGTGCCGAAGCGGGACGGCAGCACTTACTCGTTCGCTGTGTCGCGGGTCCAGCGTGAACCACAGGGCAATGGCGCAGCGCTGGCCCTTGGTCACAGCCTTCACACCATGAGGGTTCTCCGAGCCCGAGGAGAAGCCGACCGCACGCCCACACTGTGGCTGCACCTCTGCCTGCAGGGGACAGAGGCATGGATCAGGAGCCTCTAACCATCCAGGTGGCAGCCAGTGACAGAGGGAACTCCAGGGAGTAGGGTGTCAGGCCAGGCGGTGGCAACGGGACAGCCTAGGCCACACCCACTTGGTTCCTCAGCTTTCTGGGAGCTTCCGTCTACACCCACCCTAGAGACGCATCATGTGCTACGTCACTGGCAGCTTCCCCCATGAGGGAAGCTCCCCAGGCTCCTGGAGGCTGGCCAGGCTGTCAGACACCAGGGGTTTAGCCTCTGGAACCATTGCTAGATGCAGCTCTCCCTCCCATCCAGGGACCACTCGTCCTGTACTGCAGCACTGCTCCTCTGTCCTCATCCCACATTAGAGCACAGTCATCTCCATTTCCCAGCTGGGGTAACAGCAGGAGTGCTGCCTCCCAGTTCAGCCAACTTCTCATGCTGCGCTCGGCCCGGTGCCTAGCCCTGCTAGAGACGGGGTGTCCTCTCAGCATCCTAAAAATCGTGCCGCTCCCATGGGGAGTTATTCCTCATCGGCTCCGTGCACAGATGCTTTTAGTGAAGCTAATTCGGAACAATACATTCTGGATCAAAGCATCCACACCGAGATATAATTAGGAGTACTTAATCCACTTTAAATTCACACCTTACCTTATTCTTGATTAATTTTCACATGCAGACAAGCTCTCAGGGTGAACCCTGAGTGTCTGCCATAGGCAGAGAGGGCCAGGAACTGGGAAGAGCAGAAATGAATCTCTGACCTCTCCAGAGCTACCCAAACCACAATCCGTATGTTCTCAAGGCAGACAAGCCACTCACTGTCACGGTGGTGGCGTCCAGCTCAGTGAAGTAGAAGGCTCCCCCTTCAAAGTCCCCATTGAGATACAGGATGGCACTAGGGTCAGACAAAGCAGACACAGCATTCACTGACCAACAGCGCAGAGCCTCAGCACACCTCTCTCCGCTCCCAAGCTCCCAGCTCTGCGAGGATTAGCTGGAGAAGAGGTTCATCTCCCCCATCCCCAGAAGGCAGGGAGCCTGTCAGGGGGCCCTTTAGCAGCCCTGCTGCCTGAGACTCCAAATGCTGGAGAGCTTGGGATCTTCCTTCACATAAAACAGTGCCCTGGAGCAGCTGTGGCCACACTTCTGAGACTCCCTATTTAGCAAGAGCCCTGTAACTAAGTGCCGCTGCCCACAGCCTATCTGTTATTGGAGCGCAGTCTTTCAACCAAAGGGAATGCTGGGAAATGTAGCTCCCCAGGAGGGACTGAGAGGACCAAGGGGCAAGCAGGCAATTGTGTGATGGGGACTCAGCCCAGCCCCTGTGAGTCCAGGCAGACTGTGCCTTGAGCCAAGCACTGCTTGTTACGGCAGGCTGTTACCTGTAGTCCCGGAACGTGTATGCAGGGGGCTCCTTGACGCACACCATCATCTCTGCATTAAGGATGCAGTTATCCACATGCACGGCGTGGCTGGAGTCTGTCCGGGCCTCTTGCATCTCTGAGATGGAACAAAGCTGGTTGGCTACAGTATCTGTCCTGAGATAGTAGGACATCTGTCTATGTTCATCAACCCCTGTATCTCAGGGAGCCCGCAGTAAGGTTGCCCCCAGCCCATGATCCTCTCCCCCCACAATGCTCCGGCCTGCGATTTCAGGAAGGCCAGAATTCTGGCAGCCAGCAGCAGATGGCTGAGATCTGCTCTCTCGTTCCCATGGCCTATAGGGTTTGTCTACACTGGAGGCTCTGTTAAGTCAACTTAGAGAGTCCACACTGAGAACTCCAGTCGACTGCCAGCATCCACACTGGCAGGTGCTAGGTCAATGGAGGAGGGGTGCATTCTGGATAGCTGTCCCACATTGCACCGGGGCCTGGAGGCCAATTAGGTCGACTTAAAGGCACTCCCCATCCACACTGGGTTAAGTCGACTTAATAAGGTCAACTTAAGGGTTAAGTCGACCATAAGCGGTGGTGTTATTAAGTTGACTTAAGGAAGCATTTAAGTCAACTTAAGAAAAGCCCAATGTGGACGCAGCAGTCTGTAGGTCGACTTAACCTTTCTTAAGTCAACCTAAGTCTCCAGTGTAGATGTACCCAGAGGGAGTGATGCTGCTCCATGTTTTAGAGCTGCAGCCCTCCCCAAACCTATGCGATCATCTCAAGGAGATGCCACCTGCAGCCTCGTGATGCCAGTTTGAACAGTGACACATTACACTCATCCCACCACTCACCTTAGCAGACGCATCCAGCTGATATGCTTTTCAGTGATGCTGGATGGACTGGCGGATACTGGGAAGGGCTGGCCAAGTTCCTGGGGTGGGGAACTAGATGTTCAAGCTTCCCCCAGAATTCCCAGTCACATCCCCCGCCTATAAGATGCACACCTCCCTCCTAGATTTGTAAAGGTATTTGCAGGTAATCATACTCAGCATTGCATTAGCTAACTGGCTTCAAAGCCCAAGTCTCATGTTCCTGGGGACTCCATATCCCACTGTGACATGCTGTTCTCAATGTACAGCCTTATAGTGCAATTTGTGTATCATTCACATTCACCCTTGCGGCATAACTGTGTGTTGTTTGATGCAAGGTATGTCATGTAAGTGTTTTTGGAATGCTCATGGCATAATGAACATTTCTGTTATGTGGACAAGTTCCAAAGGGGTAGCCCTGTTAGTCTAGGTCAGCCAAACAAACAGGGAGTCCTGTGGCATTTATAAAGACTAACAAATTTATTTATTGCATGAGCTTTCGTGGATAAAATCCCAACAACTATTCTGATTTATTGTTACAGCCTCACCTGATCTTGTGTCATACATTTCCCTGCATTTAATTTCCTCCCATTCTGTAAGTTCCCCTTCTTCAAAGCGTCTGACAAAGTGGGATTTTCTCCCATGAAAGCTCATGTGATAAATAAATTTATTAGTGTTTAAAAGTGCCACAGGACTCCTTGTTTGTTTGTTATGGTGGAGTGTTTCCTGCAATGTCAGACATAGGTTCAGATATGTAACTCTGCTATGTCATGTCCCCAAATGTGTCCCTCATATGGCTTGAATAGATGCAGACAAACACAAAGCTGAGATTCCACCCCTCGCCCTGCATGCATACAGGAGCAATGGACTGGCCTAAGCACCCATGAGCACTTTCGCTGAAGTGGAAGAAATCACGCCCATTGCTGAACATGGCCAATCACCTGACCCCAAGGGGCATCGAGGAAACTTGTTACAAGCTGAGGGGTCTTTGTCTCAGGGTTCTTCCTTGAAATCCAGCTTCTAAGCAACACCAGTGACTGAG
>ML685803.1:8284979-8314275 GCA_007922175.1 Pelusios castaneus
TGCAGCCAGCCTCTGTGGTAAGCTAACATTACAGACTGAAAGGATACTGAACTATTAATCTTAGTTTAAGATGTGAGTTACCTTTTAGCTGATTGGGACCTGCTCCTTGACACATTAATCTCTTGATTTATATTAATCTGAGTTATATGCACATAAAATCTTGCTGTAATCAATACACATTTGGTTTTTTTAATCTAAAATAGTGCACGTGGATTGAGTGTGTGTAAAGACTTCGCTTGGAGAGACAGAGCTGGTGCTCATCAGTTTCTTTGATAAACTGATGGACAAATGTCCTGAGCTTGCAAGGGGCAGTGTACAGAACTGAACATTGCAAGACGACAGTTCCCAGGGTTGCATCTGGGACTAAGGGTGTTTGCTGAGCGTCAATCTCATAAGCGGCTGGCCAGAAGCACCCCTTCACTGCGCCAGGGACCGATTACGTGCAGGAGCTAGGTGTGGTCTGACCCAGGAGTGGGTGGTTCATGCAGGAAAGCAGAGTAAGTTGGGGCCCGGGGGAGAGGCACTGGGGTGACACAGCTATACATCAGTCCAGATTGCAGGAGGGGAACGTTACACCCACTGATAGGCTTTTGGCTCAGGTTCCCAAATCACTTTGGAAAAGGAGAGTCTCCTAAATCAGTTAGCCTCTGCAACACAGAGCACAGCAACTCCTCAATACTTTTAAAAATCTGGGCCAAGAGCTTTAAGTGCCTCTGAGTGCTGGAAACCTGAATCGCTTCCTACACTTCCTCAGATGTCATCAGCTCCAGCGCACCCAAATCCAGCTGCCAACCCCCAGCTGCTCCTTTATGTGATGCTGGCAACACAAGGAAAACACAGGGAGCAGAGGCCCGTTTTTGGATTGAAAACACTGCAGAATCAACAGTTCAGCAGAAATGATGGGAGAGGCCTACTGCAGAACCTGGATTCAGCTCGTCTTCAAGCAGTCAGGGTCACGGTGTCTCAGTGTGGCTCAGCTTTGAGCAGTGACTATCTGCTTCTCCCACCATCCAATTCTCTCCCCTTGTCCTCCGCAACCAAGTCTGCACAGCTTCTTCCTTCCATTAGCCCTGCAGCCCAGCCCAACTCAGAAAGAGGGAGCTGGATTCTCTCCCCTCCTGCACATCAACAGAATGGTTCATTCTGTGCCAATCAGTTACACCTGTGCCAACTCAGTGACAGTACCTGGGCTGCAGAGGTGACACGAGGGCAGAATCCTCAGGACTCGACACATGTGACTTAGAGCCCACTCTGGAAGGGATGTGCTGGTTGCAAAGGAAGACCTCCTGGCAGCAATTACCCACAGGACATGAAAGATGGTGTTCTCTCCCTGGGGCCTGTGATAAGGTGCATCTACTCTGCTCTGGCAACTAAGTAGTTAAACTGTTTTGGGCCCAAGAGACCATGCCCACTCGCCCTAGCTGGGAATGCTTGGCTGGAGGGGGTATATAAAAGGAGGTAGCGAGCTCAGTCCGGACAGACTGAGGAGGAGACCCAACATGCTGCAGGCTCCCACTGAAAAACTGCCAAGATTCCAGATTGCGCCGCTGGGACCACCAGCACCCGAGTGAAGGCCGAGATGCTGCCAGCAGACAAGAAGCCTGAGGTGGGCTTAAGGGTAGGAAGTGACTTAGAACGTGCCTTTGGGGCATGGAGACCTGAATCCTGCATTGGGGCGATTGATTTCAAAGGTCAGACCCCAGTTGAAAAGGAGGGGCCTGGGTTCCCCTGCCCTCCTAGCACTTGCCACTAGTCACTACTGCCTGGAGGGAGGGCAGCCCTGTGGAACTGCACTACTATGCACCTTCGACTTTTGCCATTAGGCTTCACTGTTGCTGTGGAGGGGGGCAGGCCCCTCTGATTCCCTGCTTGACACGGTCATTGCAGGAGAGGGAGGGACCCTGCCACAGACACAGGGAAGGAGTGAAGCGCAAGGCCAGTAGCCCACAGAGGAGGGGCCGAGGCAATACCGCCAGCGTCTCACCTTCGATGGCTGTGCGGCACACCAAGTGAGAGTAGGAAAAGTAGAGCGGTGTGTCCAGGCGGAAGTAGGACTCCATCACATGTCGCACCTTCTCTGTCACATTGTAGTAAAGCCGGGCGCTATTCATGGGTACCTTGCCCTCTTGTCCCAGCTGCAGGGGAGAGAGCGAGCAGGAGCAGCGGTTAGGCCACCCAGTTTCTTCCCAGTGATCTCATGGTGCTTTGTTCTCAGAGATGGTTGTTTGGTCTGCAAGGAGGAGCAGCACTGGTAGAGAAATCGTCCCCTCTCTGCAAAGCGGGGAGGGTATGAAGCCCACCCCCAGTCCTCTCTGGCTGATTCGGTAACCTCACCAAGTGTTACTCTGTGGGGCCTGACCGGGCAGGATACACACACAGGTGACCCTGCTGTTCTCCAAACTGAGCTGCCTCAGCGCTCCACACATTCACTCATGTCTCCAGGTGAGAGAACGGGTTAGACACGAAGCATCCTGCTAACACCTCCCTTCTGTGGCCTGCCCCATCCCTTTTGGCCCATCTATCCCATGTTCCCTTCCTTTATACACCTCCCAGACTTTCCCCAGCCACACTTTTCTCCCAACCCATGTCCATGTCCTCTCCCCTCCTCAATCCAATGAGCAATCCTACCTTGAGGGCCTTATAGACCGTCACGCCATAGAAGGTCTCACTGGGAGTGTGAGGGGAGGTTTTCCCACGATAGCCATCCCCGGCAGATGCAGCCAACTGCAAAAACCAGAGTCATACTTGAGACCCCCTTACTGCCACCTGCTCCTGACAGAAGGACATGAGCAGGTTCTGGCCAGACAGGGAGACAGGCCAAGCACTCAGAAACCTCAAGCAGGCATGACGGATCCAGAACTCCCCGCCCAGCTTTTTCTGTAAGGTTTTTTCCTGGAAAGAGGTGGATATGAAGCCAAAGAGCACTGAGTCCTGGCCACACTGGAAACCATTACAAGAGCCCAGTAAAACAGTTCAGTGTCCAAGGGTAGGAATTCAGACACAGCGTCCTCGACATGCTCACATCTAGGCCTTCATTAGCCCAAATCCAACCTTTCAAACCAAGCTCCCCTCATACCCTGTCCTGGACCAGCCCCTGCAATGGGCTGGAGACCTTCCATCACACCCCTTCCTACTGTTGGCCAGAGGCTCCACCCTGAAGACACAGACACACCCAGGGTACCCAAGGTCAGGGGGCTGGGGGTTCATGGTGACTCCTCTCAGGTGGATTACAGGGTGTTCCTCATGTGCAGGAGCTGATGGGGTAAACAGAAAGGATGTTCTCCCAAGGTGGGGGGGGGGGGGAGAGAAGAGTAAGGCTGCACTGAGGAACTAAAGTCCTGGCTTCAGGTTTGCACAATGAGACTGGATTTAATTCCTCTCCAGTGGTTCACTAAGGATTATATTTGTAAATAAGTGATAAACCCACACCCCAACGCTCTCCTCATTCCACCCCCATCATCTCCTCCCAAGCTCACAGAGCAACCCCATCCCTGCCCATTGCTCAGCCTCAGAGCCAGCCTCTGCCAGCTCCTCCCCATCTCTTAGAGCTGTCCCCTTCCAGGCCCCGGGCCAGCCCATTTTCCTGCTCCAGGTGCCATAGCCTCTCACAAGCTACTCACATTGGTGAGTTTCTGCAGCTCCTGACACTCCTCCTGGGAGATGACTCCATCCATCACCACTCGCTGAGAGCCATTCAGTAGCCTGGAGTTCATGGTGACGCTGAGCCCATCATACAGCAGGGGCCCACCTATACGACCAAGGAGCAACACTGGAGTCCGGGAAGCCCGGAGCTGGGTGGCTCAGAGGGTGCAGCCAGCACTGGGTGTGCAGGCATGTGTATGTACAGAGGGCAGCATGCTGAAGAAGGGGAGAGATGCCATTTCACCTCAGCTACGGGCCACATCGACAGTGGTATTTAATATACGGCTCCTTCCCCAGGGCCCCAAGCTTACAGCACACAGGAGCGATGGCCTGGCTATCTCCTGGGGTCACAGGGGCACATTTCACAGCTCCTCCTCTTACCTTCTCGGACCAAGCTGCTCATGTCCATCGACTCTTTGGTTTTCTCCTCCACCAGTGTCTCTATCTCCTTCATCAGGTTGCCGATCTCCTCGGAGATTCGAGCCGCTGTCTCACGCTCCACCCTGCACACAAAGAAGCTGCTGTGAGCTACTCTCTGGGGTGGTGGTTTAAGCGAGTGGCCACCTGGCAGAGATGCAGGGAGCTGGGGGGCGGGGGGAAGGAGGCAGTGATCTGGAGGCCTCCACAAAGGGGGCAGGGACTGAGAGGTGCAGGGAAAGGAGATGACGCTATGGGAGGGGTTAAAGACAGCTGGGGAGGTTAGTGACTTTGGTTGGGGCTCAGTGGCTTGACAACATGCCCACACATCTTACCGCTGTGGTTCATTCCAGCCCTAGGTCCCGTGAGTGCTGCATGGATGTCACAAAGCTAACACCATCATCCCATCCCCCTGACATGCTCAGAGCCTCGCCACCTCCAGCCAACCACAACAGCCTCTCCTTGAGCACCCAGCTGTCCTCCCATCCCACTGCGACAGGTGTGCTGTGAGGATATTCACTGCTCTAACAGAAATCCTCACACCAGCAGTGGGAGGAAACAGACAACGCTCCAGCCAGAGCTACTGAAAGAGCTCTCACTTCTGCTTCTCTCGCAGCCTCTTTGGCATCACCTCCTCTGGGGTCCATGTGTCCTGAAGGCAGAAAAGAAACCAGAGATAAGGAACCTCTCTTCTTTGCCCCCATTCATGGCTCAGAAACAAGAGTGCAGGGTCAGAAGGAAGAGACTCCCCAGGAGACACCACTGAAGAGCTATCAACCCGTCACAGCTCCTTCTCGTTAGAATCCCACCTCCCTAGCACAGCTCCACCCCCATGTCTCACAGAGAGCATCCCATAGCATTGTCTAAACCTGCCCACTCCCAGTTTCCACAGGTGTCCCCGGGCCCTGATCTGGGAAGTCTCCACTCACCGGGTCCACAAATGGAATCCCAAAGGCATCATAACTGAAAAAGAGCAGCTCCTTCTCCAGCAGGCTGCCCTGGAGATATACCCGGATGTTCTGAAAGTGTGGGAGAGACAGATGGGTCAGAACAGCCGACATGGGCATTGCTTTTGCGTAGACAAGCGGGTCTCGCCACTGGGAGAACCAGCAGCAATGAGGAAAGCATTACAGAGAGCAACAGAATTCCACAACGGGCGAGGTGGTGTGGACGAAAGTGCATGATTCTGCTAGTTTCTGCCAGGGTTTGCTCCCTCTCAATGCACCTCAATCCAGACCTGCAGCCCCCCAGCTCAGGGTCCCTACACAGTGCTGCTAACGGAGACTATTTCACATCTGAAAAACTTAGGGGTGACTGTTATCAACCTCAGATTTAGAACAGAAAGCTGCTCTCAACCTTAACCACAGACTTGCCAGAAAACATCCATCCTTTCCAGTGACTCCACTTTTACCCCACTTGGTAATGGTAGCAAATAAACTCAACACGTTAATTTGGTGAGAATTTTTTTTATTATGGGTAGGGCTGGTTGCAGCCCCACCATTTAAGCTCCCCATTATGAGATGCTGTTTTCATTTGCTCATCAGTAGGAGTATTGCCAGCAGATCGAGGGATGTGATAATTCCCCTCTATTTGACACTGGTCAGGCCGCATCTGGAATACTGTGTCCAGTTTTGGGCTCCCCACTACAGAAAGGATGTGGACAAATTAGAAAGAGTCCAGCGGAGGGCAACAAAAATGATTAGGGGCTGGGGAACATGATTTATGCGGAGAGACTGAAGGAACTAGGCTTATTTAATCTACAGAAGAGAAGACTGAGGGGAGATTTGATAGCAACCTTCAATTACTTGAAGGGGTGCTCCAAAGAAGAGGGAGCTAGGCTGTTCTCGAGGGTAACAGAGGACAGAACAAGGAGCAATGGTTTCAAATTACAGCTGGGGAGGTCAAGGTTGAATATTAGGAAAAACTTGCTCACTAGGAGGGTGGTGAAGCATTGGAATGGGCTACCTAGGGAGGTGGTAGAATCTCCATCTTTGGAGATTTTTAAGGCCTGGTTAGACAAAACGCTGGCTGGGGTGATTTAATGGGAGAGGTCCTGCTTTTTAGCAGGGGGTTGGACTAGATGACCTCATGAGGTCCCTTCCATCCCTATTATTCTATGATTCTATGATCACTTTGTCAAGCTTTAACCTTCTGGGCTGAAATGTCTCCCACTGACTATGTGCTCCATGCTAATTTATTTCGGCCAGTTTGGTCATTTCTGAAAACAAAGTGCCTGTGCATGATGTTTCAGAGGAAGGTGAAGCACCCAGCTATGGGTCAGTACCCACAAATGTGTGGATGGGAGAAATTTCTCCCCAACCCTGTCAGTCAGTCACCAGACCCTGCTTTAATAGGCCTGCGAATCACAAGACTGACAAAAATGGGCAGGACTCAAGAAGCAGTTTGCCTGGTACAAGCTGAAGATCACTCACTTCTCGAGGACCAATAGGTGCAGCCAGCTCTTCTCCAAGGACGGCTGTGTAGTAGGCCAAGTTCTGATTCATCACTTCATCGTTAGGGAAGAAAAGCAAGAAGGTTTTGGCGCATTCAATGGCTTTCTCATAATTCCCACCTGCAAAAAGAAACCAGCTCTTTAAGAGAAGCCTCTCCTCTTTGCTCTGTATGATGTTGACAAGGAGGGGTACAAAACAGGAATAATGTTAGTGTATTTTCAGCACAAGCAGAGTCAGACTCAGATTTAGCACAGAGTCAGATTCAGGCGTAGGACAGCCATACTGGGTCAGACCAATGGTCCATCTAATCCTGTAGTCTGTCTTCCCACAGTGACCAATGCCAGATGTTTCAGAGGGGATGAACAGAACAGGGCAACTATCAAATGATCCGTCCCCCGTTCTCTTCTGGCAATCAGAAGCTAGGGAAACCCAGAGCACTGCTTTACGTCCGTGACACTCTTGGTTAAGAGCCATTGATGGACCTGTCCTCCATGAATTTACCTAATTCCAATTCTCTGCAATGGAAAAACCTTGGTATTCAAACAAACCCCTTTCTCACTGAAGACTAGGACTCAGTTTAGTAATTCATGTTCAGTCTCATTACCATCAGCAGTCTTCTCTCCATTGTTTATCTTTTGTTTTCCAGTTTCACGATCCTGGGGAACAATATTTCACAATCCTGGGATCAAAACTGCATATTTGTTAAGAACCTCATTTTGGGTCTGCAAAGGTTGACCAGACTCCTGTGCTACTAAGGTTTGTGATGGCCCCTGACTGTGTGTTAACAGGGGAAGAGGGGATGATGGGGGAGAGCCCACAGAAGCAGCTCCAGTTAAGTAGGAGGATGTAGCACTGCTTCCCCAGCCAACGTGGCTGAGAAACTGAGCCAGACACACAGACTTATCAGTGCTTCTCCACTGCCTGTGGAAGGCTGACAAGAGGAGGGCGGAAGGAGGCTGAGTTCTCAGCAGGCATCCCTTTGCAAAGCTCCCTTACCAGAGGCACGGCTCTCCCGCCCTGACCTGACAGTTTTGCTCAAGGCTCAACAGAAACAAAATATTGACAAGTGTCTGTGCTTTGTGATGGGAACCTCACTGGGCCTTTGCTACTTCCTTGGCTACCATGCTGCATTGGCCGCAGAGTTGCTGGAGCCTGCAGCTGGGAAAAGGAGCCCTGCTTAGAGCTGCCAGAGGACGGGGGCAGGGGCGTGTGTGTGGAAACCACACCATCTGCTGGAGACACAGATCTAAGGCCACATGCTGGGAAGCAATGAAATCACTCAGTTCTCCTCTACTGAGAGGCAGGAACTACACAAAAGCATCTGGACCAACGCAGAACACACAAATGACGCCAAGTTCCAAAGGGGTAGACGTGCTAGTCTAGTTCAGCAAAGCAAACAAGGAGTCCTGTGGCACTTTTAAAGACTAAATTATTTATCGCATGAGCTTTCATGGGAGAAAATCCCACTTCGTCAGATGCTTGAAGATGGGGAACTTATCGAATGGGAGCAAAATAAATGCAGGGAAGTGTATGACATAGGATCTGGTCAGACTGTAAAGCTCATGCGATAAATAAATCTGTTAGTCTTTAAAACTGCCACCAAGACTCCTTGTTTGTTTTACACAAATGATGATTTCTTAAACAGCAGGCTCCAAAACAGTTTGGTTGAAGGCTGCCAGCAGAAAATAAACCAGATACTGGGAAGGGAGAAATGGGAAGACATGAAGGTCCCCATATGCCGGGATGGGAGCATACTTCTCCATCTTCAAATGTCTGACAAAGTGGGATTTTCTCCCACAAAAACGCAGGGACAGATAACGGCTGTTCCGTGGTTTGGAGCAGAAGCTTGAATGCTGGCAGGAATGCTGCCTTTGCACATCTTCACAAAAACCTATCTAGATCTGGCCAATGTATAAGCTTCAGAAAATCATTTTTGCATACATAGAATTTGTTTCACACTAGGCCCTTAATTTTCTGTATGTTCCAGCTGCGCTGCACCTGACAGCAGGCTGTACTGGGCCTCCTGCGATGGACACACACACAGAGCTAGCGCACCAAGTGGGATATGGACAGAATAGAGGATGATCCTCCTCTAGCTGCTACTTTCCTTCACCAAAATACCTTCCGGTGAAGAGAAGGTTCACTGAGTCACGAGACCATGGGTACTCGTCTCGCCTTCCCCACTGACTGATGTTAATAACTTAGCACTTTCGTGGCCTTTCAAACGTTGCGATTAATAGAGGCCTCCTTCCTGGCTCCTGATGTAGGATTAAGGGCTTGTCTACACTGAAAATGCTGCATCGATCCCCACGTATTGACGCACTGGGATCAACTGAGCAGCCAGTGTAGACCCACTCAATTGACCCTGGAAGCGCTCTCCTGCCAGCTCAGTAACTCTACTCCTCTAAGTGGAGTAATGCTGCATCGACAGGAGAGCCCTTCAAGTCAACGCAGCCGAGTAAAGAAACCTCAGTAAGCGAGAGTAACTAAGTCGATCGGAGATATCCATTTTGTAGGCCTAAATATAATTTCCCCAATACAGTATCAGAGACTGCACCATATTTTTTCCGTTTTCAAGCATCTGATGAAGTGAGATCTCTCCCATGAAAGCTCATGCAATAAATAAACGTGTTAGTCTTTAAAAGTGCCACAGGACTCCTCCTTTGTTTTGTTGAACTAGACTAACACGGCTCCCCTTTTGGAACTTGCCCAAGGAATGGAATCCAAGTTTTAAATATGGCAGAGCTGGGTCTGCCAAACTTAGAAACCCGACCGTGGAATGCAGTTACCAAGTCTATGACTTTAGGTCAATAATGGTGAAATGGGTTAGCTAGGACACCACCACAGAGGAAAGGGTGCTAGAGCAATGCTGGGAAAGGGTTATGGAACAAAACTAAACAAATACTAACCTAACTGTCAAGTGTCATGTGTTTGATCTTTTCACTTGTGTGCCGCACTATTCTCAGCCCATCTTGTTTGTTGGGATCGGCAGGGCCCATCTCATCCTCTGTTTTGTACAGCACCTAGCATGATAGAACTTCACATTCCTGATTGGGGCCTCTTGGTCAATAGCTCTCAACCTTTCCAGACTATTAGACTCCTGAAAGGGGGTACGATGTGTACCCCCAAGTTTCACCTTAGTTAAAAACTTCTTGCTTCCAAAATCAGACATAAAAATACAAGGGTCACAGCACATTATTACTGAAAAATTACGTCACTTTCTCATTTTTACCATCTCCAAAGGGGTAGCCATGTTACTCTAGGTCAGCAAAAACAAATAAGGAGTCCTGTGGCACTTTTAAAGACTAACAAATTTATTTATCGCATGAGCTTTCATGGGAGAAAATCCCACTTCGTCAGACACTTTGAAGATGGGGAATTTACAGAATGGGAGGAAATTAAATGCAGGGTAATGTATGACACATGGGACAAACAGGACAGTCTCTGCACAAAAGAATAAATGGACACAAATCTGACATCAGAAATCACAACATTCAAAAATCAACAGGGGAACACTTCAATCTCCTTGCTCACTCCATTGACAACTTAATAGCTGTGCTCAAACAAATGAATAACAAATCGCAGCTTCCAAGAGAAACTGCAGAATTGGAATTTATATGTAAATTTGACT
Source organism: Pelusios castaneus (assembly GCA_007922175.1). Taxonomy (NCBI): domain Eukaryota; kingdom Metazoa; phylum Chordata; order Testudines; family Pelomedusidae; genus Pelusios; species Pelusios castaneus. The sequence goes on from ML685803.1 coordinate 8,295,123, forward strand.
CCATTGCCTCAGGGTTTAACAGGGACTATGGATTTTATTCTCATTACAACAGGTGATTTGACCTCACTTTCCTCTATATGCTGTTCCCCAGTATTTGAATTCCAACACCTATTCTGATTTGCTGTTACAGCCTGACCTGATCCTGTGTCATACATTTCTCTGCATTTAATTGCCTCCCATTTTGTAAGTTACCCATCTTCAAAGTGTCTGATGAAGTGGGATTTTCTTCCATGAAAGCTCATGCGATAAATAAATTTGTTAGTCTTTAAAAGTGTCACAGGACTCCTTGTTCATTTTTACCATATACTTATAAATACTGCACTTACATTTCAGTGTCTAGTGTATAAACAAGTCATTGTCTGTAGGAAATCTTACTATGTACTGAGTTTGCTAGTGCTTTTTATGTAGCTTTTTGTAAAATCAGGCAAATATCTAGATGAATTGATGTACTCCTTGAAGACCTCTGTGTACCCCTGGTTGAGAACAATTAACTTAGACCATCATTTTCTGTGTGCCCAACTGGAGACGCCTATGAGTGTCATTCTTCAGAGGCGCTGAGTACCTGAAACTTTCATGGACTTCAGCTGAAGCTGAGAGCATTCAGGATTTCTAAAAACAGGCATACCATTTCTGAAGCACCTGAAATCAGCGAACATTTGGCCTTAGTCTCTCTGTAACCTCAGTTTGCCAACTGTACCACTCTTCAGCTATGTTACCTGAGTACTGAAGATAGAGGCGCCAATGTTTGTGAAGTGTTCAGATATTATAGTTACAAGTACTATAGAAAAGCCCATGAAGTAATAAAAGATTCCGCATTCAGTGCAGTAGCTGGATAACGAGCAGTAAATAAGGCCTGGGACTGCACCATGAATAACAAGCCAAAGAGGAAATACTGAAAAGCTGCCTCGTTCCCCCGCATCATCGCTCCTGCGCACGGAATGGTGCAAGGGTCCTGTGGAAAAGTACATGAGCTAGTGTGTTACAATATAACCATAAACTACATCTACATAAAGGGGGCAGACAACATTGCCTGGACAACTGTAACTCTGGCATTTCCTAACTTCTGAGCGCCCGACTGCACCATTGAGAATCTTCTTTTGTATGGAGTATCACACCCCCCCATCATTTGCGTGAAAGAAGGACCAAGACAGCTGAGTTGCCTGCCAGTGACCACAAGGAGACTAACATCAGGGCTTCCCGATCAACAGAGAAATAAGAGACAGCTTCTTACTGTTGTAATAGGCAAACTGCAGGTAGTTGAAGTGTGACGGAAGGAAATCCTCAATGGGCTTGTCCTGGCCAGGCTGGGAGGCTAATTCAGTAACACAACCCTGCTTACAGCTGAGCACCTGCATGTAGTGATCTGGTAGAGAAAGACAGCACATTTTATTGGTCAGCGAGACCCATATCAGAGCAGGCATTCTTCAGTCAAGTGGAAGCTTCACACAGTAGGATCCAGAAAACAGGATTGGGAATTTAAATCCCCATAACTCCAATCTTAGCACCCTCTCACCATCCATCAGCTCCCCATTTCAGCTCCCTATTCTGAGGGGGAAAGTGCCTCAAAAATCTGAACTGAGAGCCAAAAACATCCAAAGAGGAAACAATAGCAGTAAGTACAGCAGGCAGGGGCTTGGAATAAGTGCTACATGCCAGCTGGCAAAGGGCTATGCCCTGCACCCACCCGTAATGGCCTGGACCAGGTCAGCATTGTATTCCAGGTAGTTGTAGCCTTCGTAATCGTAGGGCCCCTCACAGAGAGCTCGACATTCGGTGTCAGCTACAAAATATTCCTCCAGCGCTTTCTCCAAATGCAGAATGGCTGCCTGCGGCTGCTCCTCCATGTAAAACTTCACCCCCAGGCGGAACTCATGCTGCAAAGAGCCAGGAAGAAAAGTGAACCCAGAATACAGCAAGAAACGTTCCAGTGTGGGTTTAGTTTGGCACGGTCCCCCCAAATATCTCGCTCACCCTCTGATCATTGAGACCCAGAGCAGGAGATTCAAGATCCCTCAATAAAAGAGATCTCCAAGCAGATGGCAAGCTGAATACATACCACCCAGACCATGCCTGGCCAAGGTGCAAGGGGACAGATGTCTTTAAGTGTTCAGGGAGGGAGAAATCCCTCTGCTCCAATATTAGCTGCTGGAAATTTCATGGTTCCACATTTCAGGTATTTCCACAGATGAGGAGCTCTTTGGTTCTTTGTTATGTGGTCTGGGAAGGGCTCTCAGTTCAGCAGGGTGTCACAGGAATTGCACACTTCTACCCTGCTCCCATGTGGAAGAATCCTGCTCTCCTTATAGGTTGCTTTACCACTGCCCCTAGCACACGGCCACATCACTGCTCTTTCAGCCAGCCAGCAAGCCAGGCCACTGAGTGCTGATGCCACCTCCTGAGCCCATACGGCCTCCCCCCGTCCAGCCACTGGCCTGGATCTCATGGGGCAGTTACAATGCGGCTGGATGTTTTAGGATCCTTGATTCCAGGCCTTTTCAGGCTTTTAAAATTCATTACAATCTATTTTTAAATTCTACCAGTTAGAAAAGCCCCTGAAGCTTCATCATCTTCAATGGTACTCCAGAAGTGTCCAGCCTCCACTGTGTTCATTGGCTTAAACGCAGAATCTGACGCAGAAGGGAACTGGGGTTAGGATAGCAAGCTGCTGCCGCCTCCTCCTGTCATGTGAGCCCCATTTGCAACAAACTCCTAACCAAGGCCAGGTTGAGACAATCGCAGGCTCTCCTCTTGAATCCTAAAGTGGCCTGCTAGGGAAATGATTTTTAAATAAGGGCTTGTGCCCTCTCTGGTTCTTTATGATGTGGCACCTAACCTGGAAGGTTGCTTCCCCATCTCCTCCTTAAAATATACTTCACAAGTATTGAGAAGGTCCAGTTCGATCTTCCTTGGTTGTACTGAAGGGATTCTTGCGCAGTGGGAGCCCTACACTTGAGCTGAAGGGCAGGGTGTGTGTGTCTCAAATCTTTAATCGCGACATCCCTTCTTGATAGTGTTCACTGGGTGTTGGTAGTTAAATACATCTTTAAATAAAGATAGTGACCTAAAGTTTTACAGCCCTGATAAAATCCTTTACCTTCTCAATCACTCTGTTTTCACCTCCCTGTGTGTACAAGGTCACCGTTTCACTTGGTCTCCATCACCAGAGACAAGACGTGAACTTATACCACAAAAGCAGAATTCCCCCACCACCTTTTTATCCATCACAGATCATCATATAGGACACACTTTGCATTGCATTGCTTGTAGCCATTGCAGGCCAGATCCAGAGGCCACCCACAGGCAGGTGCTGAGGGAGACTCTCCACACAGCTTTTGAGTGCACAAGGCAATGATGGAGCCGGACTGGCAGATGAGGGTGGAAGCCCTGACCATAAAGCACAGCACTGAGGGCAGAAGCCAAACACTTAGGGGAGGAGTGTTCTTCTTACCATGTGGGGCTTGGCCTCCAGGTCTGTGAAGTCAGACTCTTTGACTCCTGCCATCATCTGGTAATACTCCAGGTTCTGCCTCATCTCCATGTGGTCAGGGTTCCCTACAAAGAAGGTATGAGCAGCAGCCACAGCCTTATCGATCTTGTGGATCTAAGCAAAGAAAACACAGGGAGAGGTGAGATGGAAATTCAGACTTTCCTAGGCCCAGGGACAGCGTACTTGGCACCCTGGGAATATGTTACTTGTATCAGAACAGTGTAGGTTTTAGCCATTTCTCCAGCTCTCACCCAGCCAAAGACCCTCTCCCCGCAGCACATCCCAAGTCAGCCACGCTGTGCATGTCCACGCCAGATTCACACTAGGAACCAGTAACATGGCAGCACCTAATCCCTCATGCATTTCTCTGTGCCCATCGGAACTCCAATACAGGTCTCTAATTCCCACCAGTGTGGTCAATGTGGCAGCTCTGATAGGAGCAAGGATCATATTGGTCCCTTCTGACCTTAGAGCCTGAAATCACTGCTGGTTAACCAAGATCCCACTGGACAAACTGAGCTACCTTGACTCTCTGTTTCAGGCTACACAGTCACAATTAAAAAGCTTTTGGAAGGGAGACTCGGAGAGCTTGGTTGTTTAGCCTAACTGAACAAAGGCTGAAGGGAGATATGACTGCTCTTTATAGATATATCAGAGGGATAAACACCAGGGAGGAAGAGGAATTATTTAAGTTCAGCGCCAATATGGGTATAAACTGGCCATCAGGATGTTTAGACTTGAAATTAGACACAGGTTTCTAACCATAAGGGACATGAAATTCTGGAGTAACCTTCTGAGGAGAGCTGTGGGGGCAAAAAACCTAGCTGGCTTCAAAACTGATCTTGATAAATTTATGGATGGGACAATATGACGGGACAGTCTAGCTTGGCAATTGACTGATCTTTGACTACTGGAGGTGGATATGCCAATGACCTGTGATGGGCCATTTGATGAGCTGGATTCTGAGTTATTACAGAGAATTTTCTTGTGTGTCTGGCTGGTGCACCTTGCCCACATGCTCAGGATTTAATTGACCATCATATTTGGGGTCAGGAAGGGTTTTCCCCCAGGGCAGATTGGCAAAGGCTCTGGGTTTTTTTTGCTTTTCTCTGTAGCATGGGGCACGGATCACATGAGGGTGAATTTTCTCTATCTTAAAGTCTTCAAACCATAATTTGAGGACTATAATAACAAGGTCACAGGTTAAAGATTTAATACAGGAGTGGGTGGGTGAGGTTCTGTGGCCTGCGTTGTGCAGGAGATCTGACTAGATGATCACGTTGGTTCCTTCTGATTTAGAGTCTATGAGACTCTCTCTCACCAATAGTTTCCCGCAGTTTAGAGAAACATTTCCCACTCTCAATCACCTAGCAAGGGACAATGTGATGGCCCTGCAGTGTGGGAAGCAGCACTTGAACAGAGCAGCTCCTGGTTGTAATGATTCTGTAGTTTGTTTTGCTGTGTGACCCGACTCTTTGGGATGAATAGACATGACCCTAACATTTGAGTGGGGTTTGGTGGTCTCTTCCTCCCAATGGACATAGGAAGCACGCGGCCCTGTTGAGGCAACAGCCTTTACTGCACCTTAACCAAGTTGCTTAGGATTGAATCCACCACAAAGCAGCAAAAAAGACCAAAGAACATTTTTGTGAACATTGCAGGTCAACTTTACAAGGAGACCCACAATTTGAGAGCGTACATAAATCACCCAGTGAATTTGGGATGATGCGCAATGTTGGAGAGTAGAAAAGCCACACTGCTCTGGGGGGATGCTAGGCCCAGCCAGACCACCTTAGACTACTAGGGGAAGCAAGTGGCTTTTTCAACTGCTTGTCTCCTAGAACCACAGGATCACATCCCCTCAAGACAATCTGTGTGCAAAATTGTACCTGGCTGGGCTTCCCTTGCAGGGCACAGACAGTCCCTGCCGACTCACTATCAACATGTCCCTCCAACCAGACTGAATGAAACTCCATGAACTGTCAGCCTCACAGCTGGATGTTATTACTCACTAAGCACCCCCTGTCCATACACACATTATACCTCACATCAATCTAAACATTTATTTTCTTTGGTGTTACACAAAGCCATAGAATAGGGCTTATCCCAGATGTTTCAAAGTTTGGCTTTCTGGAGGTGCAGCACAAAATTTCAACTAAGATTGAAAGGTCTTGGGTTCACTCCCAAGTTTTCATTGGCTTTGCTTATTTTGGAAGGAAAGGATGATATTGTGCTTAAGACACTGTACTGGGATTCAGGAGACCCGAGTTCAAGTCCTGGCTCTGACTGCCAGACTTCCTATGTGACTTTGGGCAAACCTTTGGAGCTCATCTCCCCCATCTGTACTAGGGGAATAATAATCATTCCCATCTCACACCCATTATGGCTCATTAGAGAGACTGCAAGATCTTTAGGGCAGGGATAGTCCTTATTATGTGTAGTATTTACAGCACCTAGCACAATGGGGCTCTGATCTTGGTTGGGGCTTCTAAGTGTGACAGTGAATTAATAAGAATCTCCCAAGGGAAAATATTCCTCTTGGGGGCAGAAAGAAATGGAGAAGACACCATATGTGACAGATATCAGACATCCCGTTTAAGCCATCTCTGGAGGGTGCTTAGATACTACCCTAATAGGATCAGTATAAAAACCTGAAAAGAATATACAGGGCAATAGTGGAAGCACAATTCCCTAAAGTTATTTAAAACTGGACAAGACAAAGTCCAGAATGCATCATACAAATCAATTCTGCAGTGGAACATAAGAATGGCCATACTGGGCCAGACTAATGGTCCGTCTAGTCCAGTATCCTGTTTCCAGCAGTGGCCAATGCCAGGTGCTTCAGGGGGAACGAACAGAACAGGCAATCAGCAAGCGTTCCATCCTGTCATCCATTCCCAGTTTCTGGCAAACAGTAATCCCTGCCTATCTGGTTAATAGCCATTGAAAAACCATCCTCCATGAACTCAGCTAGTTCTTTTTTGAATCCCATTATAATCTTGGCCCTCTCAACATCCTCTGGCAAGGAGTTCCACAGGTTGATTGTGCATTGTGTAAAGATATACTTATTTTTGTTTGTTTTAAACCTGCTGCTTATTAATTTCATTTGATGACCCTTGGTTCTTGTGTTATGAGAAGGAATAAATAACACTTTCTTATTCACTTTATCCATACCAGTCATGATTTTATAGACCTCTATCATATTCCCCCTTAGTTGTCTTTTTTTCCAAGTTGAAAAGTCCCAGCCTTATTAAGCTCTCTTAATATGGAAGCTGTTCTATACCCCTAATTTGTGTTGCCTTTTAAAGTACCTTTTTCAAGTCCAATATCTCTTTTTTAAGATGGGGTGACCAGATCTGCATATGGTATTTAATGTGGGCACACCATGCATTTATATAGAGGCAATACAATATTTTCTGTCTAATTATCTATCCCTTTCCTAATGATTGTTTACATTCCATTGGCTTTTTTGACTGGCAATGCACAGAGTTGATGTTTTAAAAAAAAGGATCTACAGTGATTCCAAGATCTCCTTCCCGAGCAGCAACAGCTAATCAAGATCCCACTCATATATATATAATTGAAATTATGTTTTCCAATGTCCATTACTTGGCATTTATTAACACTGAATTTCATCTGACATTTTGTTGCCCAGTCACCCAATTTTGAGAGATCCCTTCATAACTCTTTGGACTCTTCTTTGGACTTAGCTATGTTGATAGTTTTGTACCATCCGCAAATTTTGCCACCCTCACTATTTACCCCTTTTTCCAGATCATTTATGAATATGTTGAACAGTTCTGGTCTCAGCACAGATCCTTTGGGGACACTACTATTTACATCTCTCCGTCCTGAAAACTGATCATTTATTCCGACACTTTGTTTTCTATCTTTTAACAGGTTACTAAGCCAGAAAGGACCTTTACTCTTATCCCATAATAGCTTACTTTGCTTAAGGGCCTTTGGGAGGGACCCTGTTAAAGGCTTACTGAAAATATAAGTATACTATACCCATTGGATCACCTCTGGTCATGTGTTTATTGACCTCCCTCAACGAATTCTAGTAGATTGGTGAGCCATGATTTCCCTTTACAGAAACCATATTCACTCTTTCCCAATAAATCATGTTTCAAAGGAGTAGCCGTGTTAGTCTATTGTAGAAAAACAACAGAGTCCTGTGGCACTTTTAAAGACTAACAGATTTATTTATTGCATGAGCTTTCATGGGAGAAAACCCCACTTCGTCAGATCTTCCAGTTTTTTAATCTACAGTTTTCCATTAAAAAATGTTTTGCTTCCATGTTGCAATATGAAAGATAAGTGACAAGGGACACTAATTGAGTAGACAGTGTCACTACTCACAAAATGCTGTCAAATGCACAAAGTAAACAAACTGAAAAACAAATATTTTTTCCTCCCATCACCTCATACAGTGATCTTGGCTGTTACTCTGTAATGCCAGTAGGCCAAGCCTCAACAAATCTGCTGCAGACTTAAGGGTCAGCCCCAAAACTGAGGTGCCTAGGTGTACGGCAGCAAAGGCCCGCTGCAGCCGAAAGATTGCTGCCATAACCATGTTTTTTGGCAGAGGTGCGAAGCGCACAGGGCCCCTAGCCGCCAAAGAAACACCATGGCCCTGGACTCTTTTGGTAACACCGTGGTACTGGAAAGACCTCCTGCTGCTGAAAAAATGCCACTGCCAGACACGCTTTCGGTTTTTGGGGGGATGGGTGTGGGGGGCAGGAGGCGGCAGCACTGAGATGTCTCTTATTTTAGGTGCCAGGGGACATTTGTTCTCTGGCTGCTATGCGCTCCTGGGCACCATGGTGACCTGGATTTGTCAGGTCCTGCAACAGATAAAAGCTATACAAACAGAAGTCTGATTAAATTGACAAATTGATCAACTGACTCAGTTTTTTCTTTAAAGCTTTCTCTGGGGCCAAAGCATCTGTGGCCCCACTGCTCTTGGGCTACAAGAGATTTTCTGTATCGCAGAGAGTCAATGTGATCATCAATGCAATACAAAAGTTCCCAAGTGGATCGAGAGCCCACCACCTCATAAGAATATTCTTTGCAGTTGTTTCCTCTAAGTGCCCATTGGGGCACACAGTTATCTCTAAAGTCTGTGTTTCACATCATCACCACTAATGCAGATCTAACAGCGTAAACATTTGTACATCTCTGTAGGGTCACTGAATGAATAAAAATAAACCAAGACATACCAGCGACAAGGAAAGGAAGTAGACAAAGGGGCCAGTTTTTCACTTTTCTGACTACAACTGTGCTTGACATTGGCTCTGAAATGTGAGACCCTAGTGGATTGCTTTACATTGGGTAAGAAGAGTGAAACAGAACCACAGCTCACTACGTGGCATTTCAGCTTCTGAAGAAGGGAGGAGGAGAATAGAGAGGGCTGGACTCTGCAGCAGGAAAAGGAGGGGAGACATCTGGAACTGCACATGTGGCATAAACTCCATTACCCTTCCCTACCCTAGGATGGGAGGAGCAGCAAGAAGGGAGGATGGAGAGCTCCTGGGCTGGATTTGGTTACATGTGCTGAACTGGGAAAAAGGAAATGTGCTAAATACAAAGCAACGCACAAAAGGAGTTACAGGAGACATCCATTTCGCTAGCAAGTGGTGCCCCCACTACGCTGGGGAAGAGACCTGGCAATGCCCTCAGTAGCCCACCCATGTCAGAACAATACTGGCATGTAGCTAAATCCCAGAGAGCACCCTCTGCCCATTTCTGTTCTCTCACGCTCCAGCTGATCCTTCATGCACTTCCTTTGATCACAGGCTGCACTTTCCCCAGCACTCTTCTCATAGCCTCTTCCCTAGCAGCACCATCCAGATGCAGCTGTCTCCCTTCCCAGCACACCCATCTAATACAGCTGCTCCCAAGCCCTCTTCAGGAGCACATAGTTCTTCTGGCTTGCTCCCCAAGGAGAGGGGGAATGGATCTGTATGTCCTCAGTTTTGACCCGTGTTAAGAGGGCCAAGGTGGATGAGGTATTGTCTTTTATTCGGTGATTCTCAAACTGCTTGTGGTCCAATCAGTGCATAGCAGGGGGACATGTGACACCCTCAAATAGTACTGGATGCAACCCACAATGGTAAATAGATTGAAAACCTTTTACTGGACTAAACCAGCTTCACTTGGTGAGAGGGGCAAGCTTCGGAGCTTACTCAGAGCCCCTTCTCAGGTCTGGGAAAAATACAGTGTCACAGCTAGATGTAGGGAGCACCAGATTACTTAGCATAAGCAATTAACAATATTTCAAGGGGTTATTTAGGGCTGCACACTTGTCCCAGATTCAACCCAGCCCATTAGAGCCAGTAGTGAGAGTAGCACATCACCAGCAAGGAATGGATATGTGCTTTCACTGGGTGACAGCTTAGGAATACACTCAACTACTCCTTTGCAACATCCCAGTGCATGGTATTTGATGTGTGCAGAGATCCCTTCCTTATTAGCTGGTAGCAGACAGACCAGATATGGTCCTGCAGTCAGCCTCTCACTGTAAGGAGTGCCTGCATTCGGTAACAGGCCTGATCTGCCTGGGGGGGTCCATTTCTCAATCTCAAAGGTCCTAACAACTTCAAGTCTGCCCCCTGCTGTCTGCAGCAGCAGGTCACTGAAGTGTGAGCGCCCAGCTGTGGGGAACTTTGGAGTCCCCTCTGCACCACTACCCACAGCATAGGAACTCTGCCACCCAGGGGATGCTGGGCTCTGACTTCCCTGGGGTGTATCTGGTAGGAGCAGAGCCCCAGGCACCTGAGAGGGAGCCAATCCCAGGGGCTCCCAGCCACCTCCTTCCTTTACTCCATGCATCTGCCTGGCAGGTGCTCTCAGGCTCTCTTGGAAGCAGACCCCCTGCCGAACCATAGAGGTACAAGACACCCCCCTGCTCCCCTGGGGCGCCCCTCTGTTCCCCCAGAACCCCCTTGTTCACCCCTGCTCCTCTGGGGCTCCCCCTTTGCTCCCCCACGGCCCCCTTGTTCACCCGTTGCTCTGGCGCTCCCCCTTTGCTCCTCTGGGGATCCCCCTCTGCTCCTCCAGGGTCCCCCTTGTTCACCCCTTCTCCTCTGGGGATCCCCCCTGCTCCTGGGGCTCCCCCCTCACCTTGAAGTAGGCCACCTGCAGGTAGTTGTAGGGGCTGCGCTTACGGAACTCTAGCTCCAGGTCCTCGCTGACCATGTACCGGGACTGGGAGCCCGGGGCGCAGGCCCGCAGGCAGGCGGCGCGGCGCAGTAACTGCTGGAAGAAGAGCAGGTCGCTCAGGGCGGGCGGGCCCGGCTCCCCCTCGGGCCAAGCGGTGCTGTTGGCGCAGCCCAGCCGGCAGCGCACGAGCTGGGAGCGCAGCGCCGCCCGCGCCCGCAGCGCCCGCTCCATGTGCAGGATGACTGAGGCCCAGTCCCCGCGCGCGTACGCCTCGGAGCCGGCCGCGAACAGCGCGTCCGGGGGCTCAGCCGGCTCCGGGGGTTCGGCCCCGCACGACACCAACAGCAGCAGGAGCAGCGCGGCCAACCCCATGGCGAAGCCGGACAATCGGGCCGAATCTGGTGAGAAGCCCCGCCCTACGGCTCAGAGCCCCGCCCACACACGCGTGCCGCCCCGCCCCGCCCCGCCCCGCCCGCTGGATGCAGAGCCCACCCCTCCAGTCTGGGATCGCACTCAACGCCGCCTCCCGGGCAGCCCGGGCTCGCAGCAATGGCGGCAGCAGGCCAGGGCGAGGCGGCCGCTGCCGGGGCGGGTGAGTGCGGCCGGCTGAGCGCTGGCACGTGGCTCTCCGGCGCTGGGCCAGGCCGGGCCGTAACGTAACGGGCGCGCTGTCTCTCTCCGCAGGAGCCGCGGTGGCGCTGGTGGAGCGCGGCGCCGGCCGAAACGCGGCCCCTGGCGAGCTGGTGGCTCTGGCCCAGCAGGTGCAGCAGGTGAGGAGCCCCGGGCCGGGCAGGGCCGTCCCGTCCCGTCCCGTCCGTCAGCCCTGCCCGACTGGGTCTCGGTGGCCCCATAGGCTGCAGTGGCTGTGGCGCTGGCAAGCTGGATCCGGCCCGTCCCGCTTCTCTTTGGGCCAGGCGGCGCTGCCGCAGCAGCAGGCTGTGAAGAGTCTGCGGACCGGGACGGGCCCTGCTGGGGCCCAGAGTGTAGGGCGGGAGGGGCCAGGCTAGGTCAGCTAGCCCAGCCCCTGGGCTAGGGGTTCTCAAACTCTGCTCGGTGGGCTATCCCCTTTGAAAACACTTCAGGCTGACACCCCCAAAAGTGATGACTCCTTCCCATGTTACCATTATTTCTGCTGCCTTCAGCGCTCAGCCCCTGGCTAGCAGCTGTTGGGACCGCTAGAATAGTCTTGGGACCTCTTTTTGGCCAGGAGCCCCAATTTGAGAAATGCAGAGCAAGACCATCCTGACAGGTGTTTAACAGCTAGCCTGCTCTAAAAATTCTCCAGGGATGGAGATCCCACAACTTGCATAGCATAGGTAAGGTACTTAACTACCCTTACTGCTAGCAAGTGTCATCTGAAGTCTAACTTAAATATCCATTGCTGCAAGGTAAGCTCATGTTCTGTTCTCTGTGAATAGAAAGAACAATTTATTGCCTTTCTTTTTATAGCAACCTTTTATGTATTTAAAGACTGGTAGACCAAGGCTTTGTCATCAGAATCACAGCTCATGAAATGCTAAAGGATCAGATGTCTTGTGTTCATAATGCTCATCACACTACAAGAGAAAAGTGCAGGACACAGGCATCACTGGCGCTGGGTGGGGTGGAGCGGAGCCTATGAGCCCCGAGTGTGTAAGCCAGTGCTCCAAGACCTGATCCAAAGCAGTGCAGGTGCAGAGAGCGTGTGACTGCCCTGAGCTCCCCCCACACCTGTTCGGGAGGAGCTCAGATAGGGCTGGGAGGGGTGTGCTCTTTTAAGTCTCCTGCTCTGTAGCAGGTTCTGAGGCATGTGGTACAGAGCAGGAGAGGAGGGTGGCAATTTAAATCCCTCCTCTCAGCCTGGGGCCGGTGGCGGTGACAGCAGCAGGAGCTGGCCCTGGGCGGTGTTGGGACCGATTTATGAATGGATGGTGCATCCTCTAGAATCTAACATTCACACAAAGAAGCTGGCTGAACTGGGAAAGCATATTTATGTTACCTATGATAATAGGGCCCTGATCTTGCTTGAAACCTCTAGATACTACTGTTGCATCAATCATTCATTTGTGGTCTGTCCTTTCAAGTTATACTTAAAACAAGAACAATCAAGGAAACAGGCATCACTTGCTTGATCAATCAGTATGAGGAAGAAGAAGCAGTGGCTTCTGAAGAAGCAGACTGAGTTGTGAAAAATCAATACCTCTGAGTCATGTAATTAAGATGACCTAAATTCCAGTATAGACAGTATTAAGTCAATGGAATAATTCTGCTTTGTGGGGTGGTGGATTTTTCTACAGCAATGAGAGAACCCCTCCCATAGCCTTAATACATGTTTATACTGAAGTGCTACAGTGGCACAACTGCAATAGTGTTTTAAGTTTAGGCATAGGCTCTGTATTGCAGAGGTCTAGCAGCGGTTCAGAGAAAAGTGAGAAGAATGAGCAAGGAAAGGACTGCACTTGTTTATCTTTGAAAGGACAAGAAAGGATTTAAAAAAAAGACATAAAAGAATGAATGTCCTAGAGAAAACAGCTCAAGAATGTCTGTTCTCCCTGTCACAAAATGCAAGAAGGGGATGTTCAATTAAATTAAAAGGTGGGAAATTAAAAAGAGAGTCTTTTTCCTGCTATGTGTGATTGAAATGTTGTACTTGTTGCTACTGGAAGTGTGGTTAAATACTTACAGTGATCATCAAAGCACCTCTCATGTGGATACAACTTAAATGGGCAAAATTGAGTTGCAACTGGTATAGCTTATTCCTGCTTCTTGAATGAAACAATTTACCAGCAAAAGTGAGGTTATGCTGTTTAGCTCCATGTACTCTAGGGGCTTTTGCCAGCCCAGTGATGTCAGTCAGAGATCAAGCCACAGCATGCCCCTGACTGGTGTGAGCGTGCCAGCAAAAGTCCATGTCTACATTACAGACATTAGAGATCAGGGTGAGCCCTAATGAGGGAGGCAGATTATCCCACCCTTCTGCCTACTGCAGGGTCCTTGTGCCTTCTTCTGAAGCATCTGTTGCTGACCAGTGTCAGAGACAAAATGCTGGACTAGTTGGACCTCAGATCTGATCCAGTCCAGCTATTCCTAAAAGGCTGAGACTATTTTTCTTAGTGATGTAAGTGATGAGAAGTTTTGAATTTAAGTCTCAAGGACTGAAGAACAGCAGTTGCAGAGGTACTGAAAGCTTCTTCCATGCAGTCCTGCCAGCCTGCCTCAAACATGAACTTGCAAGACCTCCACTTCAGGAGAAAAGAGAGTTCAATCTTCATGGCAGACTCAATTCTTGACTAGTCTGCAGACACTGCAAATGGGGTGGTGGGGGCAATTAGTTCCAATTCTGTAGGTAATAGTGATTTGAATTTGTCCCTGGAGAACTAGGTGGAGATTGCCAAACCACTAACTTTGGCCACAAAACAGCTATCAGTTAACAAATTAGTACTGATGGAGGCTGGATTTGAGCTGGGGATCTAGAGGTGAAAAGCTGTGCTATGGGCCAGCTGCTGCAAAAGCTATTTGTGCCAAGAACAAGAAATCTGTTCAGTGGGGTTTAATCCTTGCGGAATTGTAATGCTTCTGTCAGCTGGAAGCCAAGCATAAAAGTAAGTTCTTCACACACAGTAGCATTGAGAGAAGACAGTAACTAAAAGCAAAGGTGTGGCAAATAGCTTAGCAAGATTCAAGAAATATTAGATAGCTGAATGGGAACTGCATCTTCAGCTGATACCTGCCGGGTTAAATGACAAATCTCATGTTTCAGTGCCTAAACCGCATTGGACAAGTTCAGGAAGAACTTACTTTATGACCACACCAAAACTCATGCTAGTTATAACAAGTTTTCATACCACTCTTTGTATAACAATGCATTCGCCACCATTTCCATAACATTCCCTGAAATAAGCAGCCTGAGTTTTGGTGATACCAAAGAGGTCCTTTGACACCAGCATGCTGGGAACATAGCTGGTTGGCATTAAACCCACACTGACCAATCTTTACAAGGAGTCAGAAGGCTGGTAAGTTTCCACTGATACCTGCTGAATAAAGTTCTCTTTCCTACAGGCAGATGAATTCATCCGAGCTAATGCCTGCAACAAATTGACTGTCATAGCTGAGCAAATCCGATATCTGCAGGAGCAGGCCCGGAAGGTAAGGAAGAATTTTGCATTATCATTGCTTATCTGTCAAAACTGCAGTTTGAACTGATTTCTAGCACCTGTCAGAATGGTACATGGTTTATATTTGTGTATCCATTTCATGGTACAGAGAATAGGAAGAAATGGGCAGCAGGCCAACTCTTCCTTCTGAAACACATTCCATTTCTGGCAGAGAAATGTTTCCCTTTTTCCAGGAATATTGAGTATTGTGTGGAGGAGAGGAGAGCAAAAGTCCTCATGCAGAATATGTGACCAGAAATTGTCAGACTGTTATGCTGGCTCCCTAATTTTATACTCCTTTGGAGATTGTACACTTCATACTATTTGAGAAAGGAGCAACCTCTAAAGCAAAAGCAGCTGTCTCACTGGAATTAGAGGATTTGTGACATAAACTTCCCATACCACAGAATTGTGCTTCAGAATCTAAGCTAACATCTAAGGCAGTGGTTCCCAACCTGTGGCCCAGGACAGGAGCTTTCAAGTGGCTCACTGCTCCTCTTCCTCAGGCTGCAGAAGGGAGCTGCTGACTCTTAAGGACCCAGGTGGAGTGCATTGCAGCAGGGCTAAAAGACAGGTGCAGGCTCTTTGCTACGGCCAAGGGGACAGGTGATCAGTGCTCCCTCCCATGGCTACAGCAAGGAGCACAGTAAAATGCTCCGCCTGTGTCCTTAGGTCCTGGAGTCCCTGCCGGAGGTAGAGGGAGGGGAGATCAGCTCCCCCCACCTACCCCCAAGCTTTAGCAGAAAGCAAAGCACTCTGCCTGGGCTCCTAGGTGCTGGGGTCTTTGCTGAAGCCAGAAGGAGGGGAGCACTGATCTCCCGTCACTGGTGGTAGAAGGGAGCCACTACCTCGGGACCCAGGTAGAGCACACGGGGCTGTGGATGCATGTCATTTCCCTGCGGAACAAGAGGGCCTCCTCACTGAATTCCTTCTGTCTGGCTGCCGGGGGTGCAGGGAGACTGGTAGTCCTTCAAGGTAGTAAACATTTTATCTGGCCCTCAAACCTAAAAGGTTGGGAACTACGGATCTAAGATTCTAAGGCGGGGGTGTCAAACATGCAGCCTGCAGGCCAATGCAGCCAGCGAACCTCTTTCATCTGGCCCTTGACTGGGACCACATTCTCTTCCTAACAGAGAGAGTGTGTGGAATCACATATCCGGCACTCCACAATGCCACGAGAGTGTCAGGTCTTGTGACATTACTGAGCTCTGAGTATGCGAGATTTCGCTCTGCGACACCACACTCTTTCCCTAAGAAAGAGAGAGAGAGAGAGAGAGAGGTATCGCGGAACACAGTTTTGCATACACAGCACTCCGCAGTGTCGCGAGAGTGCCGTAGTATTTCAATTTATGGCATGTACAGGCCATTTGAAGTACATATACGTCAAATCTGGCCTGCCATAGCAAATGAGTTTGACACCCCTGTAAGAAGCAATAAGGATGCACCCTGAATGTAAGGGTCAGGGGAGAACATGTATTCAGAGATGATTCCCTCCCAGACTGTATTGGCAGATGACAGGAAGGATAGTAGTGAAGAAGGTTTGGGAGGGAAGATGAATTTTGGTTTTAGCTATGTTAAATTAATCTGGATTGCAAAACATCCAGGAGGAGACGTGGAATTCCTAAACATAGAAAGATAAATGAAGCCATGTGAGAGGCTGGATGTAAAGGGAGAAGAGAATTGGAGTTAGGATATAGTCCTGATTGGCTTATAGAGAATAGAAGGAAGGCCCACCAAATGACCAGTGAGGTGGAAAGTAGGCACAGAGATGACACAATTACAAAAACCAAAGATGATGAGATTTTGAGGAGACTACGACTTCGTCAAAGCAGAAGAGCTGTCAACAGGCATTTGTAACATTTTCACAGAGGGAATTCCTGTCCTCATTGGTTAAGGACACAGTTCCCTATAAATAACCCCCACAGATTTGATCTCAATTATTTAACTGATTTGTGATCTTGAGACTGATTTGAACCCATCTGTGAAAGGCAAGTGCTTTTTTCTAATAAAGGCAGGCTCTGTGTTGCTTCCCTGAACTCAGCAACCCTGAGTCCTTGGTGGTGATCTATCATTAGTAGTTCTTATCACTGACAATCTCCATTTGGTTGTAGGTGGCTATTGTTGGCAACTCTCTGATGCTTCCCTAAGTAACAGTTATCTATCCAAGTTTTCCTTTTCCCCTCAGCTCATAAGAATGGCCATATTGGGTCAGACCAATGGTCCTACTAGCCCAGTATCCTGTTTCCAACAATGGTCAATGTCAGGTGCTTCAGAGGGGATAAACAAGACAAGCAATAATCAAATGATCCATTGTCTGTTGCCCATTCTTAGCTTCTGGTAAATGGAGACTAGGGATACTTCAGAGTGTGGTTTTGCATCCCTACCCATGCTGGCTAATAGCTGTTGATGGACCTATCTTCCATGAACTTACCTAGTTCTTTTTTGAACCCTGTTATAGTCTTGGCCCTCACAACATCCTCTAGCAAGAAATTCCACAAGTTTTCTCTGCGATGTATGAAGTAATAGTTCCTTTTGTTACTTTAAAAACTGCTGCCTATTAATTTCATCTGGTAATTCCTGGTTCTTGTTTTATGAGAAGTAAATAACTCTACTTTATTTACTTTCTCCACACCAATCATGATTTTATAGACAACTACCTTATCCCCTCTTAGTTCTCTCTTTTCCAAGCTGAAAAATCCCAGCATTATTAATCTCTCCTCCTATGGAAGCTGTTCCATATCCCTAATCATTTTTGTTGCCCTCTTCTGTACCTTTTCCAATTCCAATATCTCTTTTTTGAGATGAGGTGACCAGATCTGCATGCAGTATTCAAGATGTGTGTGACAGGCTGCTCCCCAGATCTGGTATGGTGTGCTGCTATGACCCCTCGAATCCCACTCCTGAACCCCAATTCAGCCCACTCTGCTAGGTGACCCAGTCACTCCTGAGTCAGTCCACACCAGCCACCAGCATGTAATTGGTCCCAGGAAGTGGGTGTAAATCCCCTAGCCACACAGGTGTCAGTCTCCAAGCGAGCACACCAGCCCCAGATCCCAACCTGGGAGCCACTGTTTTATAGGGATTGGGACCCACTCCCAATCACCATAATCCCAAATTCGTCCATTTAACAAAGAAGTGGATGGTGCCCAGCCTTCCCCATCCACACCCTCTAAAGACCACACAGCTTTAGATAAAACAAATACTAGTTTATTGATCAGAGTACGATTTCAAGTGAGAAAATAGCCAATCAAGGCAGAATCATAATATAAATGAGTCAGGAGTGACCACTATCAAATAATAGATTAGTATGCGGTTTATACCTAACATCTCTACTTAAACTGACCTTATAGTCCAAGATTATGCTTAAGATATTCGGCTGTTTGGTGGTTTACAGCCGTTTTCTGCCTATTACTAGGAAGGGTCCAGATCTTGCTTGAAGTTGATTGCAAGAGGGAGTCTTCCAGGCGAAAGCCCGCAGCTTCTCCCCGCAAAACAGTCTGTGTCTTTGTATTTTAAACTCCTGACAGTCCCTCCCCCTCTGTGCTGCTGTGAGATTCTCTTCACTTCTACCTGAGCCAGGGAGGGCATCTGCATTTCCTTTGTCATGTGTTTTCCAGCCTCTGTGCTAGAAATAGTCCTGAGAGTCTGAACCCTGTAACATGCTTCACATCTGTACACACATGTTGCTGTAGGAAACATGGCACCATGGCAATTATGTAGAATATGTTGTGAGCATTCACAAAGGAACCTGATATAGCATATTTGGCATCAAATCACACAATTACATTGCAAAACTGAACAGAAAAGTTACATAGATCATGCCCTAGTGGTGCATCCCATCACAATGTGGGCATACCATGGATTTATAAAAAGGCAATATGATATTCTCTGGCTTCTTATCTATCTCTTTCCTAATGAGTCCCAACAATGTTAGTTGGAGGGAGAGGAGGGGTTGTTTTGGGGGGTTTTTTGGGCTGCTGCTGCACATTGAGCAGATGTTTTCAGAGACCTACCCACAATGACTCCAGGAGCTCTTTCTTGAGTGGTAAGAGCTAAATTAGATCCCATCATTTTATGTGTATAGTTGGGATTATGTTTTCCAATATGAATTATTTGGCATTTATCAATATTCAATTTCATATGACATTTTGTTGCCCAGTCACCCAGTTTTGTGAGATCCCTTCACAGTCAGCATTGGAATTTACTATCTTGAGTAGTTTTGTATCATCTGCAAATTTTGCAGTTTACTGTTTAACCCTTTTTCCAGATAATTTATGAATATAGACTCATAGGCTATGTCTACACTTGCACTTTTAAGTCGACTTTAACTAAGTTAAGTTAAGTACACTTAAAATTAAAGTCGACTTAA
>ML685803.1:8314375-8336419 GCA_007922175.1 Pelusios castaneus
ATATCCATACTTTAACTTGTGTCATTCTGGAGAAATGTCTTAGATGGAGGGTGTGAACAACCATTGTCTCCTTAATGTTTAGGAATTTTCCAGGTAGAATGGTCCCAGGGAGTATCCTGATGAGCCATTGAGGACATAAAGAATACAACCATTGTATCCTTAATGGCTCATCAGTTTACTCCCTGGAACCATTCTACCTGGAAAATTCCTAAACATTAAGGAGACAATGGTCTAAGACATTTGTCCAGAATGACACAAGTTAAAGTATGGATATAACATCAAATTCTTAACTTCTAATCAAAATAGAATTCCTAGACATAAACTATATAATCATTCCCAGCAATTTAATTTCGACTTAATTTACCAGTGTAGACACAGCCATAGACTCTAAGGTCAGAAGGGACCAGTATGATCATCTAGTCTGACCTCCTGCACAATGCAGGCCTCAAAACCTCACCCACCCACTCCAGCAATAAGCCTCCAACCTATGACTGAGTTATTTACCTCCTCAAATCATGATTTAAGGACTTTAAGATACAGAGAATTCACCGGTGCTACAGAGGAAGGCGAAAACCCCCCAGAGCCCTAGCCATGCCCTGGGGGAAAATTCTTTCCCAACCCCAAATATGGCGATCAGTTAAACCCTGAGTATGAGGGCAAGTCTCAACAGCCAGTCACCCAAGAAACAATTCTCTGTTATAACTCAGAACCCACCTCATCTACCCTCCCTTCTTAGGTCACTTGCATATCCACCACCAGTAGCCAAAGATTAAAGATCAGTCAGTTTCCAAAATATGCTATCCTATCATACCATCCCCTCCATAAACTTATCAAGCTCAGTTTTGAAAGCAATTATGTTTTTTGCCCCCACAGCTCCTCTTGGAAGGCTATTCCAGAACTTTACTCCTCTAATGGTTAGAAACCTACTTCTAATTTGAATAGTACTGGTCCCAGTACAAACCCTGGGGAACACCACTGTTTACCTCTTCTCCCATGACTGCTTACTTTGCTTATGAGCCTTTGGTGAGGGACCTTGTCAAAAAGCTTTCTGAAAGTCAAAATATGCTTTATTCACTAGATCTCCATTGTCCACATGCTTGTTGACTTCCTCAAAGAATTCTTGTAGATTGGCGAGCCATGATTTCCCTTTACAAATACTATGTTGACTCTTCCACAACAAATCATGTTCATCTATGTGTCAGATAATTCTGTTTTTTACTATAGTTTCAACCAATTTGCCTGACACTGAAGTTAGGGTTACTGATCTGTAATTGCAAGGGTCACTTCCGGAGCCCTATTTAAAAATTGGTGTCACATTAGCTATCCTCCAGTCATCTGGTACAAAAGCTGATTTAAATGATAGATTACATACCACCATTACTAGTCCTCATGACTTATTACTGTTTAGTTGATCAGTTTGTTCCAAAACCTCCTGTAATGACATTCCTAAGAAGAAAGTCCTGGAACTTGAAATTTGGAGCCATAAAGCCCCATGCTCATTAATAAACCAATGACCTTTTTCTAGCAGATCTGTTATATGTAATGGCCAACAGAGGAGTTTACATAATGCTGATTATGAGACATTGCACAAATTAATCCACATTGTTCAGCTGACTTTAATGAGGGAGGTTCTTCCCTTCCTTTCCATAACTCCTAAAGCATAGGGTTGCTGATGTGTTCAGTGCTGGAGGGTGTGCTGTGTAGTCTGAGATGAAAAGAGTGATAGTGTTGCATTTTCCTTTTCAGGTCTGTAGTGCTGGAACAATTTGTACAGTGGGGATGTTGAAAGCAGAAACTATATATTTAGCTTGTTATTACTACTTCCGACCAGCACCTGTGTTTCAGCTGTGTGGCTTTCAGAGAAGGATGGAATCTTACAGTTCTGTTGTATGCAGGTTTTGGATGAAGCTAACAGAGATGCTGATCTGCATCATGTGGCCTGCAATATTGTGAAGAAACCGGGAAACATCTACTATTTGTACAGACGGGAAAGTGGCCAGAGATATTTTTCCATTCTTTCTCCTAAGGTAAGTAATAACATACTGTCTGAAAGAGAAGGAATCAAGAATAAGCATGGAGCTGATGTGACCAGCACATCTCAAAGGTTGGTTCGTTCTATCTGGGTCCATTGGTCCAATGAGGGTGCATTTACCAAAGCTTTTCTGAAGCTGGTTGTTTTTTGTTTTGTGCTCACAAGTTGGCTTGGGAGCTGTATTGTGAAATAGTCTTTGAAGAAAGCTGAAAATACTTCAGCTGTTTATAAAGCAGGAAAAGAATTCTAGGGTGACCTGAGAACTGACTGGGAGATTAAGAAATCCTTGATAGAATTAACACACACGCTTGCAGACCCATGTCCTCTGAATCCTAGGTCAGTGAGGCTCCCCTGGGACAATCTTTTCCAAAGTTTAAGCCCAGAAGTTGATTTACTGACCCCTCAGCTCAGCATTTCATGTGTTTAGACATGAAAACCGCGTGCTACTTAACTCTTAGTGTGGTGGTCTCAAAGAAGCTTCTCTCCTCCAGGAAGCTATAGTTGCTTTTTTCTTTTTTTTTTGGGTTAGGTGTGAGCTAAAGAAGTTTTGGTGTTTTCATTAAATATGAAATTGAGGGTTCTTGTTACAGATTAAAAGAGGGTTTCATCTGACATGCCTTAAAGGGATGGAATGTTGTATTATGTTATACCATCTCCTCCTGCCCCAGGTACCCCAGCAGCAACTTTCTATAAGCCCTCTTCTGGTCAACATGCTCATGCCACGTCTGTACTGTGATTATTCAAGAATAGAGATCACAGCCTCTTGGGGTTTAGATGCTCATCACATTACCCCACTGTGAGGAATCTCCTCTGCGGTTAAACATTGTGGGTTTTTTCCTCGCTGAAGGGTCCAATTCACATTTTTAATAAAAGCAGATTTTAATGACATAGTACAGAAAAGAGAGAACCACAAATCAAGACACATGGCAATGAATTCCTTTAGTTGGCTAAGCCACTGCCCTATGAGCTCTGTCACTGCACAGAGCTTGTATTGGAAAGTATGGCAACACGCCTTAAAATCTGTCTGAGTCATCAGTAGTGTGCTTAATCTCTCATGTCCAGGGAAGTCACAGGCTCTGACTAACATGGGACTTGTGTGTTAAATATGAAACCAGCATTTGGATATTGCATAACCCCAAACCAAACTAATATAAGTGAGTTTGCTTGAATCCTCCAGTTCAAATGACTTCTGGTTCCTGTCCTCTCCTCTTCCCCATCTCCTAAAACCAATATGTCTAGGCAAAATCCTCTGAGTCCCATTCCCTCCAATATTACATGCATAGCTATTTTACAGTTTACTATTGTTAACATACACCTTCCATCTTTATTTGCCTGTTAGTGAGTGCACTCTCAAAAACACCACATTTGTGCCAAGATGCAGCTTTTTCCTTCTGGGGAGTTAAATCAATAATGCTACAAGAAGGAAAACATGTCTTCAAAACTGGGGAAAGTCCTCTGTTAGGAAGTATGACAGCACTCTAAATATTAAAATCTATCAATGTTTGTAGAGCAGTTCAGTCCTAGTAGACTAGCCTGTGTGTAATCCGTGTAACAGCTGAATTTCTCATGAGTGAGACCCAAATCCTGACGTGAATTTCTCTCCTGTTTTCTATAGGAATGGGGGACCAGTTGCCCACATGAGTTTCTTGGTGCCTATAAGCTTCAGCACGACATGTCCTGGACTTCATCCGAGAACATTGAGAAACGAGATGCTGAAATTAGCATCCTTGACAAGCTGCTGAGCCAGCAAGCAGCATTGCCTCAGTGTACTGAGCCCAACTTTCAAGGCCTCACTAAGTGAAGCAGGCTGGCAGTAAATGCAGGAATTCAGAATAGCTTCTCAAAGAGCATGGATAGTCCTTATCAGATCACTGCAGAAAGAGTTTCAAGAATAGAGACCAAGAAATTAAAACAAACTCCAGCAGCTCAGTTCAGCTACCCTAGCTCCAGATTTCTATTGAAAACTCAAATACAAACCATTTCTTCCTTTCTCCACAGCACCTAACATACTTGTAGTTTAGTTTATTACTTTACCAGCTCTAAGAACAGAAAACTATCTAGAGTTCCTTTTCTAGCAACTTCTCCCTTGATTTACTAGGAAAGAGGTAATTCCTCTCTCCACACTTGAGACTTCAATAATGTTTAATCCTAAAGAGCAATAGGAAGATTATTTCTCAGTTGCAAGTTTTGTAATGATAGCATTTTTACCAAGGAATCTTCTGGCTTAATATTTCTTTCGCCCTTCTGCATGGCTGCGAATGACACTAACTAGGAATACAGTCTTATTGCAGTTGGTAGTTTGATTTGTGCCAAATGTTAATGAGGGGAATAATATCCCATGCAGTAAATGTAAGTATTTTATTCTTGGAGAAGCCCCACTTCCAGTCAGCTGAGCAGGTTCCCCCTTTCCTGATGGTGCATGAGCCAGACCCAGTGGGGGTAGCCTATCATACAAGGTTCAAGAGACTAAGGCCTCGAGGTCATCTACCTCTGCTGTCTCCTTCAGGGGAGCGAGGCCTGAGGGAATCCAGCACGTGCCATTCTTGGGTTTGTTCTCATGACAGGAAGGAAAACAAATGACTCCACCCCCAATCTAGAATGCTGCCAAAACACTTATATGCCATTTCCCAGACAGATGCCTGGGCTTGTACAGTGTCTAATGACTGAGTGCAGGGCTCCTCTTAAATATTGTAGTATAGTGTTATCAGGTTTTCCTCAAATACTGGCAAAATAAAATGCTCCACCTTGAAATAATTTCTGAGGCAGTTGTGCTGCCAGAATAGGAAAGATGTCTATTCTTTCCCAGGCAATTCCCATTGCTCATTGGGTTTACTTTCATGTTATAGCTTCTAAGCAGAGGGAGTCAAAGCACTGGTTTCCTATTAAAAAAAGCCGATGAGATTTCTGACAGGGGCAGGGGGACCACTTAATGAAGGTATTTTCCTCTTACTCTCAGCTGCTTTCTTATAGTTCATTGCCAAAGAACAGAAAATGAAAATTGAATTAAAATCTTAATATTAGATGCTACCTTCAGAGCCATAAGACTGAAGTGAAACTATCCCTCCAACTTTACTGCTGATGCTATGTTATTTATATAGACATGAGGTGCATGTGGTATGCAGTACGCATGCAGGGAGACTCAGCGTCTGTGCTGGTTACTTAAAAAAATCACTTCCAGCTAAAGGTTTAATTATTGTGAGAAGTGCCTCAGTTATTTAAATTAGCTAGTTATATAACAGAGTATTGATCTCTCCACCAACTGCACATGAATCACTTTCAGTGTCCTTTCTGTTGACTGGAATGTCAGTGGACAGGGCCATCCAGCTCAGCTGGAGAATCATTGGCTGGTCAGTTCTGCTTTTACATTGCAGTGCTGTATAGCAATTAATGTTGTTTTCAGCCCTGAGAAAATATTTATACAGTTGGGAGACCCCATGACCTGAGCTATGACTGAAATAGCATTTGAAATCTCATGCACAGAAAGCAAAGAAGAGTTTCTGGGTTTTCCTCCCAACTGCTGCACAATTCCCAGCTTTAGTGGCTAGTGTGGTGAATCCTCACTGTTTCCATTTGGTGGCAGCCCAGAGCATTTCTTGCTGTGAGCCTGGAGTTTGATTCAATTTACAGGGAGCTCTGAGTGGCTCTTAAAAGGAATACATTATCTTTATGCTCTGGTTGCCTCTTTAAAGTGTAGATTTGAACCTTTAAAAAAACCTTATAAAACCTTACAATTGAGTCTGTCCTGAACACCTGCAAGACCTGCATGTCTCCTCATGTTATAGCCCAGCAGTTCAGACCCTCCAAGACTGCCGAACTTAATCCTCCACCTTCATTTATTTGGAAGGGAGGTTGAGGGGTGTCCAGAGTGGGATCTGCAATGGTGGAATCTGTTACTGTTTCAGTTTACCAAACGTTGATTCTGTAACCCTTCGGGTTCTATGGGTTCATTTGCTCTTATGGCGGCTAAGGGGTGAGCTGCTAAGAGAACTCCCATCACCAGAGAGCTGGGGTTTGGGTGAGAGTATGGTGGGCACCCTAGTCCCCCATTGTATATGGATTGATGTACATGTTCTCAGAGCACTTAAGACACAGTGAAATAAATCAATTGTAGTCTAAATAACTAAAAATGTAAATACTTTATTTTTGGAGTGGCTCCATTTCTTATTTGACATGAGGGTTTCCTTGAAATCCATTCGCTATGGAATCTAGTTTTTACATTTTTGAAAAAATAAAAACCCTGTACAGTGGAACCCTGATTATCCAAACTAATTGGTGCTGGGATGAGAGCAGATCATCAAATATTTGGATAATCAGTAGTATAGATGAGGCTTTAGTAGTCCGCCCCAGGCAATGGGGCTCAGCCAGTCAGCTTAAAAACTGTAACTACAACAAAACGTGTTCTGCTGATACCTGTCTGTAGTGTGCCGGGGGAAACAAAAGTTCAGCCTGTCATTTTAATTGTGGAAAAATGCAGATTTTTAAAACGTGTTCTTGAGGTTTGTTTTGGTTTTTAAATTATGGAAAACTAGGGTCCCTGCTGATGATCTACCAACCAGACCCAGTTGGGGGGACTGGGGGGGAGAGGCAGCCTGTCATAAAGGCTCAGAAATTAGGCCCTTCAGGAGCACCTTTCATCCGCTGCCTCCCCCAGAGGAGTGAGGCCTGACAGAGTCCAACACATGGGAGGGTGCTCTGGCAATGGGAGAACTCAGAGGGCTGGGGCAGGATGCTGTGGCCGTGGGTGTGTGCCTAGAAGGGCAGGCGTCGGAGGGACGATGCTGCGGCAATGGGTGAGATGAGCACGCCCCCCTCAGGGAGGAGGGTGCAGCCAGGGGGCTCTACAGTGACGGGTGTAAGGGGGGGGCCGGGATCCGCGGCACTGGTGACCCATGGAGATGACGAAGGTCCCGGGCAGGCCGCGGGGGGAGGAGGTTCGACCACACTGAGACTACCCACTTCAGCGAGCCCCGAGCGGGCGGTGCCAAAGGTGGGGGGAGGAGCCGGGAAGTCGCGCTACGCAACGGATCCAGCCCACTTCCTCTCTTGTGCCGTACGTGCGCGGTGACGTAGTGTGCGTGCCCCTGCTTCCGAGTGTAAGAGACCCCGCACACAGAGCTGCCAACGCCCGGCCGGCGGAGATTGTGAGGTGAGGGGCTGCGGCGGGGAGCGGGACCCCGCCAATCCCGAGGGGAGCCCGGCCACTCCCCGGGCCTGGTTCTGCGCGGGGCTGGGCGCCCTTCCCCTGGAGAGCGGGCGGGCCAGAACTGGGGCTGGGTGCGCGTGGAACTGCCCTCGCCGTGCGCCCCCCAACAGTGGGGTCTGGGCCTCCCGGGCGCGGCGGGGCTGGTGGCCGTTTGGCTGTGGGCGGGGCGGTCTCCGTGAGCTGGTGGCTCTTTGCGGGGACAGGGCAGGATCGGGTACGGGGGCAGCCCGTCTGCTTCCCCCCACCCCACCCCCGCGGCGCCGACTTCCTGCTTGTGCTGAGCCGCCGACATTTTACAGTGCTAGGAGGGGTGAGAGCCCGGCCCCTCCGCTCGCCCCTCCCCGGGGCGCTTGCTCCCTTCGTCCGTGCTCAACAGCCGCAGCGCTTGTGTCCGCCGTGGGGAGGGGCTCTGCGGGGTCCCCAGGCCCACCGGCCCCTGCTGTGTCTGCGCCTGGCCTAGCTGCGGGGTGGGGAGAAGGAATACGCCTTGTGCGCTCCTGCTCTTGGCAACTGCTGCCCCAGCCTGCCTTGCAGCCAGGGTGCCGGGGCTGGCCTGCACTAACGCCCTGCGAGCACACGTCCCAAAGGAGCCAAAGGCGCACCGTCTCTGTTTGTTAAACCTTTTTAATGGGCTTACTGGGGTATCTCTGTCCCACCTGCACCCCAACACGGAAGCCTTACACTTCAAGCATACTGGGGGCGGAGGTAGCAAGTAAGGACTCAGCACCTGGCTGTTTCTTGGCACATGCTTCACATACGAGAAGGTGTTTAACTTTTAATTCAGATCTCCAGTACTTTGCTGGTTGGACAGGTTAGATGTATAAAGGGTACAGAAGCCATCCCCTCTTTGTCAGCACCTCGTGCATCAACCAACTAATAACACTTGTGCACAGTGGAGCTGCTCTGTTTTAAGTGATTTTTAGCTCTCCATTTCATTGCTTTTTTTCTTTTATTGGCTATCTTAACTGTAATGTGACAATAGCTTTTTTGTCTACTTGTATGTTGTGGGTAGAGCTGTCTGGTCCATAGTCTAATGCTAGAGACAGTATGAATGCTGTTTGTCTGAGAAGCTTGCAAGATTGTATTTTACTTTCATTCTCTTTTGTTCATTAACTTCTTATCTAGATATTTTAAAGTTGATCCACATGAGATGCAACATCAATAGAGTTTCTGTAAAAAGAACCAGTAGTTTCATTTAAGCTTGTTTCTTCATTCAAAAATAGTAATTGACTCCAAATCACAAACAGATTAGAAAAACTTGATTGAGCTACGATTTGTACTTGGAATCAGTTTTCATTGGAGTGATCTCCTTTGCAGACCAGTGAGATCTTGGGTAGCCTAAATGTAGAACTGGAAAGAAAAGCATGCTACCCTATACATCACTTTTTGACCACACTTTATAACATCTTTCCATAGTCATGTCATTTTGTTTCTGGCTAGAGCTACCAGAGAAGGTGATTCAGTGCTAATTGGAGGCTGATAGGTCACTTATAAATCCCCTTTATTCCTTCCAAATGGCAAATGTATTACGAAAGTGATACATTTGAGTTACTGTGGTTCCTACCCCCCCCGCCCCCCAAATATTTGTAATGAAAGTGTTCTTATAGCAACTCAGATGTTGTGCCTACATTAGCCCTTTTTTGTGTGAGGGAAACTTCACACAGATGTAGCTTTACTAGTACTAGCATCAGTGGAAGTGCTAGCAGAGAGGAGTACAGTCAGTAGCCACTGTTCAAAGTGCCATATCATGGAACTTTCTTGGAACAGATGTTCCTAAAAGGGTGGCTAAAAGCTGTGGCCCTATCTGTGATAACACTACATCCAATGGAGCTTCATAAGTGTTAGCAGTGTTAGGAATTTTTTTTCAGCCAAAAAGCATAAAATGTTGGTTAAGGGTAATACAATCAGAAATAGCTTAGTTTGGCCATTTGTGATCAAATCCTTTTTCTGAGGTTTACCTGTGCATATAGTGTGCTTCTAGGAAAATGAGGTACATTTAAATCTGTGTTTCATTACATGCTGCAGTGCTCAGGAAGCATTTTTTTTAAAGTGAGTTTGAGGCATGGGTCAAGAAATATCGTGGTACTGCTTGGAACGATGCAGTAGATGTATAGAGATGCAGAGCTTCCTTATTTTTAAACAGTTTTCATTAACAAATTATTTTGTTGTCTTAAAAATATATCTGAAGCTTTTGGTCACTGAAATACATAAATATGGCAACTTCAAAGTACAGTCTTGTAAAATGGCAGCTTACGCTAATCTTTTTGTTTTGAATGTGCCAAAGGAAAAAAATAACCTAGAAAAATCTAAGTTAGAAAAGAACATATTGACATGCATAAGATTTATAATTGATTTATGGCAAATGCAGAGTTGACTGAACATGTTGGAAGTGGTAGATCAATATTTCCATTACCTTTCTCTGTAAAGAGCACCTCATTTTAAAAGTCTCTGCATTGTGTAATTGAACAGAGAATGGGGACAGACATTGCTTCTGAAGCAAGATGGAACATGTCCAAGATTTGTTAACTAGTTTATATGGTGAAACTCTGACAGAGCCATATGGACATATGTGTAATGTCTTATGGGTGTGTTTATTCATGATCTGTAACTGATTACCTCGTAGCTGGATGTATGGTTGGCACATTGTTAGGGTAAATTTGTTTGCCCTAAAGTGACAGTTTGTGTTTTCATTGCTAATATAAGTTCTCCATAAGCTTTTTTTCTGATACAGAAATTCTGAAACAAGACTGATTTTGAAATATCTCCAACTTGCAGAGATTTTGTAATTATTTGTAGTAAAAAAAAAAAAGGTAGCTGCCAATAGCTAACCATTTTAAAATGGGCTCTTTTGCAAGATTAAAAGCATAGAGAAAATTACAAATGAGGATGGTAAAATGATTAGGAGGTGAGGGGATGTAATCCCTTGTTCTATGCTATTGTTTTGTCTGGGTGCTTTTTTATTTTCCCATTCTTTTGCTACAAGAACAGTGATAAATTGAAAATGAACTGATAAAGAACTAATCTTATGAGCATATGATTCTATAAGTGTCCATTATGCAGGATTTGCCTCCTTGCTTTAACTATCTAGTATGGGTCACTGTCATAGACAGATACAAGACTAGAGGGATTTCTGCTTTCAGTATAGCGGTTCCTTTCTTCCTGTTAGACCTTTGATCTACGAAAACTCAAAGCCCCTAGATCTTGTTAGCCATAGCTATAAATCAGAGATCCCCAAACTGTGGGTTGTGCTGCCCTTAGGAGGCTGCAGAGAAACTTGCAGGGTTATGTGGCCAAGTCCAAGAAGTCCTCTTGGAGCCAGATATGGAGCGCCACCCAGCCCTGTTCTGCTCTGGGCCTGGTTGTGGCACTCATGCCTCAACACCTGGATTCAGGCCATGGCCCCACTTCCTGCCTTGACTCCTGGCCCCGACTATGGTCCCGCTCCCAGCCCCATCTGAGCAGAGATGGTGAGGGGAGAGGACTGGGGGGTAAACAGTTTGAGGACCATGTCCATAAATATTCTAAATTTAACTTTTTAGCATTTGAATATGTGCAGGAAGATGTGCCTTGGTCCCTGCATGGAACCTCTAGGTGCTACCATAACATATGTACATAAACTATGCTATAAGTAGTGTGCATTATTACTATAACAGTATTATAGATGCATTTCATTTAACTGACTTGTAACATCAGCAAGCTGTTAGTGATTTTCTGTTGATTTCATTGCCCTTTGATCTAACACATTTTGGTCCCCTTTTTCCTCTATTGATCAGCATTGCCTAAATCTCAGGCTCCTACTTTGGTATTGAGCTCTCACAGTGTTAAAATGCACGTGATCTTTAATTCTTTTGTAAAAATAACTTTAACTTCAGATGCAGTTACCCTGGAACTGTCTGAAGTAAACTCTTTCAGAATTGAAGAAGTAACATTTTTAAGACAAGGTTAGGGAGTCATCAGAATTTTAGGTAAATTTTTAAGATTCTTAATTGTTACTTAAATAGACTTCCAAGAGGTGGGTGAGGAAATTTTTTTTTTAAACATTTCATGGACATCTAGGTTGGACCCATCAAATGGGTGGCAATAGTTAGTTTAAATGTGCATTCTTTTTATGGCAACAAATTATCAAACAAGTTTCTCAATCAAATATACTTTTATGCATGGAGTTTCAGAAGGCTAGGGAAGTTAGGCACCCACAACCCATTGAAGCTCAAGGAGAGCTGGGCATCTAACTCATTTAAACTCCTTTTGAAAATCCCAGCTATAATGAATTGGTTATATGCCATATTAGCCAAAAGAGTCAGTAGGAAGGAACTGCCACCAATTTGCATGTGGGATTTTCTCCCACGAAAGCTCATGCGATAAATAAATCTGTTAGTCTTTA
Source organism: Pelusios castaneus (assembly GCA_007922175.1). Lineage (NCBI taxonomy): Eukaryota > Metazoa > Chordata > Testudines > Pelomedusidae > Pelusios > Pelusios castaneus. The sequence goes on from ML685803.1 coordinate 8,325,992, forward strand.
AAAGTGCCACAGGACTCAGTTGTCTTTCTACAATAGACTAACATGGCTACCCCTTTGGAATTCAACTATGTGTATTAAATTATCATGTTTATTATGGGGTTTAAATTTGGTGCAGAGCTATGGATGTCTTGATTTTATACAACCATATTGGAATACAGTTTTTCTTGCTACTTTAAGTCCTCCTGTAGCCTATGGTGCAGCTTCTGGCATGTCCCACCCTCAATAATGTGGGTATAAAATGTCTAAAATCAGTGTGAAGAGTTTAGTTTAAGGCAGGAGATGGCCTGAGGTTTTCTGTTATATGTCCTGTAGCAAGTGATGTGTACATGCATAGGTCTTCTCGATGTGAAGAAAATGTATACCAGTGTAACTAAATCTAAAAATGCAAGTGGTGTTTTGCTTAATATTGGTAAAGCTATTGGAAGACAGGGCATCTGCTCAAAAAAGCTTCCAAAGGAAGACCAAACCTAACGAGTGAATGTAATAAAATGGGGGGGAATAGGGAAAGGAAGATGAGTGTAGCTATGCACACAACTTTATGGTTCTGAACTGGGGGGAAAAAAACATCTTTTTGTATTTCTACATAATATAGATGTAGCATCAGCTAAGACTGTCTGAGTTGCTTCCATTTTAATCGCCTATTTCTAATTGCCCATCTTTCACCTTCTGACTGAAATTTACTGTGCCTCGTCTATATTTAATAGTGAAATTCAGTTTGGAAAAGATGAGCAAAAATGCTTCTGTGGTTTTTGAAAGTAATAGGAAAACTCTTCCCTGCCCAAACTGCTTAAATCTTGCAATTTTTAGTTCTTGTAAATAGCTCTGAGACTGATAGAATTGGATGAAGGAAGCTGAAATTTTGCATGGGGATAGCCCTTAAGCATCTTTTAGCTGCTTGGTAAAAATTAGTCTTGATTTGGCTGCTTTTTGAGCCTTTACTCATGCGCAGTAGAGTTAGTGCAAGTTCAGCAAGTTTGACTTTTTAAATACAGTGTATCCATTTTGTGCCTGGACCTGTAAGTTTAGCTGATTTCTCTCCTGACTGTCTGCAGAAATAGGCTGTGGCAGTTTCTAAGGAGTTGTCAAAAACCTCATCTGGTAAGAATTGCTGCTGGTTTTGTTTTTGTTTGAGAAAAGTTCTCCTTAGCTTACAGTAAAACTGGGAGGCAGGAGGTCCAGAGTTTTAAGATGTTTTTTCACTTTCTGGCCTCAATAATTGTTCGCTCTTCTTTAGGGTGGCCTGTGCATACACCTACTTTTGGGACAAGTCACCACCAGCATTATAAGCATCTGAATTCTGTCAGACCCATGCTCACTGCAGCACATGAATGGCTGGCACTTTGTATTGCACAAGGAGGTGTAGCTCTAACTGCTTCACTTCCTTTTCTGTGGTTAGGCAGTATGGAGAGGAACTGCTCTCTTTAGTCTGGCTTTGATCAGGCTTCTAGTTCTCTTCAAACTTGAGTTGGTTGTTTTTGACTGTTAAAATTTTAATCGCCTCATGGCACAGAAAGTATGCTGAAAACGTCTTTCTGTCATCCACTTTATTTAGTGAAATCTGACACCATGGAAGGAGGCACATATAACTTTTCATTTTAAATGCACAAAGCACCAGTAGTAGCTCAGAGGGCATCACATTCTGGCACATCCCGTTGGACAGAGCTGAGAGGAAGAATGATCAGTTGAAACTGACTACATAGTCGGCATCTTGCACGTGCTTCAGAAGAAGCATGCTTAGCCAGTGTGTCAAAGTAGGCTACTGGCAAAAACTGAATACTTTTAGCTACCAAAGTTACTAATGACGTTATCCAAGGTGTATGCTGACACAGTGTTTGAGACCCGACCAAGCAAATAACCAGTTACAAACAAGCTGAAAGACTTATGAGTAGGCATTGTAATAGGTGAACAAAGAGTTACAGCCATAAACTATAAAAGGGCACAAAATTATTAAGTCTGGATTTTTTGCCTACTGTTGTTGCCAGGAGCATCTGATATCATTAAAGGCAAAACATTTTATTTTTCACTTTCTGTACTTTGTGTTTGACAGCAATTCATGTATGGTCAGTTTCCTCTTAACATTTTGTGCAGCAGTAAGGCAGAGGGAAATCTCTAAAAGAGAAAAGAAAATTGAGACTCAAGGAAATGTGTGCAACTTGAAACCACTTGTCTAATTTTAGAAAAATTAGTTAACAGGAGCACTGTGTGTCTGTCCCTGTAATATCTTTGGTGGGAGGGAAAATTAAGGATGGAATTGGTTTAGAGGTGGAAAAGCATTTACACAGGATTGTGCCACTTTATTACACCTACTGCTATAGGTGGTAGTAAATCTTGATTTTAATTTTAAGTTACTTGGAAACTGCTGAAATTTTCCTGCTTAGATGTCACTTTTGAATGGGAATTTTGCTCATATTAGCTCTAAATCAATTTGCATTAACAGGGATGGAAGAAGTACTTGTTTTGTGCTTAAGCTTTTTTTACATGCAAAACTTCATCTTGTCAGAAAATTTCTGATGTTGGCCTGGTTACTTTGTGAACTTGCACAACAAGTATAGAAAGTAACTGAGGGTTGTGTGTTTACCTTAGGTTAGCTAACTTGGCTTTAAATAGAAGTGAAGACTTGACAGCTTGGCTTTTAGCTTTGGTTGCCAGCTAAACTTAAAACCTATAGGGGAGTGTGGAGGCGGGGGTTGAATTTGAGCAACTAACCAGAGTTAAAAGCACTACTGTTTCACTTCATGTCCGAATGGTCATGGTTGGCTTTTTGTTGTTGTTGTTTTTTGCATTCAAGGTATGTGCTGAGTTAAGTGTCTTGATGTCATTGCAACCCAAGTTACTAATTGTGGCACTAACCATGTAGCCCAGTGGTTCCCAACCTTTCTGGCTCAAGGGCCACAAATATAAATTTTACAACTCCGAAGGGCCACCAGTCTATTTGATTAAAATTAAATTTTAAAGTTTTTTAATTTAATTAATTTAAATGTAGATAACTAAATTTAAATTAATTTTTAATTAGACTGGTGGCTCCTCTGGTTTGTAAAAATTATATTTTTGGCCCTCAAGCCAAAAAGATTTTTTTAAAATTAAAAACAAATTTTTTTTAAAGGGCTTGGATGCCCATAAATGCCCAAAACCTCCTCCGCAGTACTCCCTGTGGGCTGGCTCTGGTCCAGATCCCTCCCCTTGCAGGGTGTCCTGCCCTGCTTGGGGACTGGGACAGGCCACCCCTGCCAGGCCCTCACCTGGGCAGTGGCCCACTTGGCCACAGACCCGACCCAGCCCTCTCCATCGGGCTCCGCTTCCAGCTCCCTCTTCGCCAGAGGCCCCGCTGCTGCTGCCCGGCCAGCCAGCCCAGCGCTGGAGAGGGGAAGGAGGTGGGCAGCCACAACCCGACTTCCAACCATAAATCGGGACTGGGGAGCGCAGGCCATTTCAAAAAGCCCTGTGGGCCATGGGTTGAGAACCCCTGATGTAGCCAATAGACATAGAAAAATCTCAGGCTCAACAGAAGTAAGGTTGCTAGAACTTGTAGATTCTACCGGACAAAATCTTTTTGAATTTTTATTTTTTATTGAAAAGAGAAACTAAAATATGAACTTTAGTAATACTAATGGCACATTAATTTAGGGGGATCTCAGTTATGCTGTCAGCGTATACATCTATTGTGGGAAGGGTCAATGTGTTCGGGGGGGGGGTCAGTATGATCAGAATTGGGGTCCATGTAATTACTGTTTCCTTAAGGCCATGCATTATGAAACAAGTTCAGCCTTGGTTTCTAGAGAAATAATATGGAATGCTATAAGTTGGATGGGAAGTCATTTAAAACATGGCTTTGCAACCACTTTCAAAAATAGTTTCACATTGTTCTAGTGTGGACAGGGATCTTAAATATATTAAAAAGTATCAGTCAGCCAGCCAGGTATCTCAGTAAGCAAATTCCTTATTTGAGTAATTTGTGATTTAATTTCATATCATGTGAAAACAAAGTTGATGATATTTTTTGCCTTAGTAATAAGTTGCAAATTAATTTTAATGTTTGAAAGAGCTTGATTAACCTAACAGTCAGTTAGTTATCTGTAGTGAACTTTTAATTCAGCCAAGCCATGTAATGAAATGGCTGCGGTTACATGGCTTCATAAAAGAGGAAGCTGTGATGCAGCTGCTGCTCAACAGGAAACTAATACAGGATGTGTACACAAATTTGACTGCTGAGTTTCCTCAGGCTAGATAGAGGTATGTGCATTTTACCTTTAAAAAAGCATGAATGCAAGTGTAAGTTATCAAATTTAAAGACCAAGTCTAGAAATTAGAGCTATGTCTTCTTTAGTAATTTTAATTGCTCATACTGTATATGGCAAAGTAAAACTTAATAGCTTAGATTCTGATTTTTAGGCTAGAAGGATGACTACTGTGATCTGTCTGATCCTTTGCTAACAGCCCATAGAATTGTATTCTAGTTGGCTCCAATAACCTTGTGGTTGAGCATATCTTAACGAATCTGCAGTGTGTGGATGACTTTTATGCCCTAGGAATCTTAGCTTTTTGTTTTAAACTTGGAAGTAAATCAGGAACTGTTATTTTAATTACTTCTAAGACTGTGCTTTAAATGAGAAATCAAGGTATTTGCTGCTACAACACTGTTAGCTGTGTATCAGCTTCTTTTGTGTGCTGGTGACAACCAAGTTGCCCTTAATATTCCAGGCCACTGAAGCTCCCCTCTGTAGGAAACTGAGTTTTGCTGAGCTAAGAGCACAGACTTTATTTCTAAGTATCCCTAAATGTTCTATGAACTGTACTTCAGAAAGCAGATAGTTATGATCTTCAAGAGAGTGATTAAAAAGGAAAGGACTAGAGAGAGACTGTGTAGAAAACATGGAGAGGAGGCAAACATAGGAAGGAAATATTAACTGTACTGAAGATGAAATGATTTATTGCATCCAGGGACCCCATTCTACTAGATATACAGACACTGTTCCTGCCTTGAAGTGCTTACAGTTTATAAAAAATATGAATGAGTAACTTTCCTCAACAGATAATGCATTTTGTGTTGGTCGTAGGGAATTTGCTGCTCATGTATGGTATTGGGCTAGATTATTTTGTCTCTTAATCTGTGTGTATGCACTCTCTTTATCAATAGATAATTTTGTTTAAATTTTACTTTGTTGAACTAACACTAGCTGTTGGGTAAGACTTTCAGAAATGGAGGTTTAAACTTAAGCTCCTGAATCTCCATTTGGAAATCAGGCCATTTATTTAGGTGCTTAAATATGGCCTTCAGTCAAAATTTACATTTTGTTTTAAAATCTTGGCACAGGATTTTTCCAAGAGTAACCAGCATGGATAAATTCTTAAACCTGGCTTTTCTCCCCCTCTACCCCAAACAAAACTGCCCAAAAACCCAACAATGAAAAACAAACCAAAACCCCCTCAAATATCTGAATGTGTCTTTAAAAAGCCACCACTTTATTTGGGACTACTTGATACATGTTGTTGTAAAGAGTTATTTGGCATATAAATAACTTGGAAAGATTTGGTTACAGGTGTTTAAATTCAAAAAGGAATTTCATGTTTTATGCATCTTTTTAATGTTTCCTGTTGTATTTCATTACTGCACTTGGTATCTTTTACAGTAGTGATTCTGAAACTTTAGCATATCACCTCACTCTGCTGTGAAAGGAAATTAGCTCAAGCCACATGTACAGCTTCAACAATTTATTTTGTTACAAAGTGTCAGGTGGTTTAATTATAGATGAGCTTCTTTGTGTGTGTTTAACATTCCTAGTTGTGGAAGAACCTACCCAAACTAAAAATGGGAATGGCCTTCAGTGAAATGTGGGGTTATGGATCTAAGAGGAGAACTATCTTGTGAGGACAGAATGTGGGATAAAGGAGATGAAAGCTTGGAGGTTGCTGTCTGCTCCAGTTTCCTTCTGATGGTTGAAGGCTGGCTGTAGTCACCAGCAAATAGAGCACTGAGAGTGGAAAAGAGGATATCTAGTACTCAGTGCTGGTATTGTAAATGGCTTCCGAGGGTGGCCAAGAAGAATTATTGCAGGGGACGGCCTCTTGGGTGAGTGAGTGACTGACAGATTGCACCTGGAGTTGGAACAAGCATATAAAAAACTGAAGTCCATGCAGCTGCTTGCATTTCTGTATTTTTTTTTTTTTTTTTTAAAACTGCCCTCCTGTAAACAAGAGTTCCCAGGCATCATGTAGATGCTATCCAGTCCCTAGCAGTGTGGCCTGGCCATATACAGTTTGGAAGAGCCTGTCCTAGAGCAAGTCCAACAAGATAATGCAGGTTAGTCCGTCTTCCTGACTGGATTCCATTGGAGAGTTACTGTGCCATATTCATAATTTTAGATCCCTTTTAAATTGGCTTACACTTAGTATTTGAGCTCATTAGTTGGGACCTCATGTCCTGTTTGAATACTGTGCAACCTAAGTGGAGTTCTTTACTTCTTCCACTTTCATGCAGAAAGTGAATAAAATTAGCTATTAAATTTGCATTGGGGCTTTAATCTGTGTTTGTTTAACTTCTTATGCAATCTTCTCTCCCTTTATTTTCTAGCCTTCAACTTCTTTCCTTTGTCTTATTTCTTCCATAATTAAGCACATGGATATTTAGCTATATCTTACATCAGACATGTCAGCTATTCTCAACCTTGTCGGGACACAAAAGTATGTTGCGAAAAGCTGGGAGGTGTCACGGAAGATTGGCAGCTCAGCTTGGGGCTCCTGCTGCTCTCTGCTGCCTTCAACAGCCCGTTCCTGCTGCACAACACAGGTAGCAGCCAGGGCCAGATGTGTAAAGGGACTTAAGGGTGCAACCCAGAGATCCTGGGCTGAGTAGCTGTGTTCCATCTAAGCTGCACGGGTGAGCGGCCGCACAGCGGCCGTCACACCCCCTGCACAGCACTGAGGGACTCCCAGGGCTGTGGTCGGGTCCTCCATGCCAGCAGCCTCAGCTTCTTTCTCTTTTTCTTTTTTTATCTCTCTGCCTCCCTTCCTTCCTTGCTTTCGCTTCCTTTCTTTCTTTCCTTCCTTTTTTTAAAAAAACTTTAAAAAAATTAATTTTAAATAAAAACCTTTTTAAAAATTAAATTTCAATTCAAAATTCATTCAAATTCAATTAAACACAATTAATTAATTCTATTTACAATCAATTAAACTTCAATTAATGCCTATAATTTCTGTCATGTGAGTTTACACACATAGAATCATAGAATAATAGGGTTGGAAGGGACCTCACGAGGTCATCTAGTCCAACCCCCTGCTAAAAAGCAGGACCACTCCCCCTAAATTATCCCAGCCAGAGTTTTGTCTAACCGAGCCTTAAAAATCTCCAAAGATGAAGATTCTACCACCTCCCTAGATAGCCCATTCCAATGCTTCACCACCCTCCTAGTGAGAGAGTTTTTCCTAATATCCAACCTTGACTTCCCCAGCTGTAATTTGAAACCATTGCTCCTTGTTCTGTCCTCTGTTACCCTCGAGAACAGCCTAGCTCCCTCCTCTTCGGAGCAACCCTTCAAGTAGTTGAAGGTTGTTATCAAATCTCCCCTCAGTCTTCTCTTCTGTAGACTAAAGCCTAGTTCCTTCAGTCTCTCCTCATAAGTCATGTGCCCCAGCCCCCTAATCATTTTTGTTGCCCTCCGCTGGACTCTCTCTAATTTGTCCACATCCTTTCTGTAGTGGGGAGCCCAAAACTGGACACAGTACTCCTGATGCGGCCTGACCAGTGTCGAATAGAGGGGAATTATCACATCCCTCGATCTGCTGGCAATATTCCTACTGATGCAGCCTCATGCCATTGGCCTTTTTGGCAACAAGGGCACACTGCTGGCTCATAGTCATCTTCCCGTCCACCATAACTCCCAGGTCCTTTTCTACAGCGCTGCTACTTAGCTGATCGGTCCCCAGCCTGTAGCAGTGCATGGGATTTTTCCGTCCTAAGTGCAGGACTTTGCACTTGTCTTTGTTGAACCTCATGAGGTTTCTTTCAGCCCAGTGTTCCAATTTGTCCAAGTCTCTCTGGATCCTGTCCCTGCCCTCCAGAGTATCTACCATTCCCCCCAACTTGGTGTCATCCGCAAACTTACTAAGCACGCAGTCTATTCCATCATCAAGATCATTAATGAAGATGTTGAATAGAACCGGCCCCAGGACCGACCCCTGGGGCACTCCACTCGTTACCGGTTGCCAACCAGACATCGAGCCATTGATTCCTACCCGCTGAGCCCGTTGATCTAACCAGTTTTCGATCCACCTTACGGTCCACTCGTCCAACCCATACTTCCTTAACTTGCCAACGAGAATGCTGTGGGAAACCGTATCAAAAGCCTTGCTAAAGTCAAGGTATATCACGTCAACGGCTCTTCCCGCATCCACAAATCCAGTCATCTCATCATAGAAGGAAATCAGGTTGGTCAGGCACGATTTGCCCTTGGTGAATCCATGTTGACTGTTCCTGATCACTCTATTTTCCTCCAAGTGTTTCAGGATGGATTCCTTGAGGACCTGCTCCATGATTTTCCCAGGGATTGAGGTGAGGCTGACCGGTCTGTAGTTCCCCGGATCCTCCTTTTTCCCTTTCTTAAAGATAGGTACTATATTTGCCTTTTTCCAATCCTCCGGGACCACCCCCGTTCGCCACGAGTTCTCAAAGATAATGGCCAGCGGCTCTGCAATCACTTCCCCCAACTCCCTCAGCACCCTCGGATGCAGTTCATCCGGCCCCATGGACTTGTGCACATCCAATTTCATTAAGTGTTCCCTAACCTGACTTTCCATCACCGAGGGCCACTCTTCTCTCCAGTCCGTGTTACCCCGTGTAGTAGCCTGGGAGCTGGCCCGCCCTGTGAAGACTGAAGTAAAAAAAACCATTGAATACTTCAGCCTTTTCCGCATCATCCTCCACGAGGATGCCTGCCCCATTCAGTAAGGGACCTACACCACCTCTGATCCTTTTCTTGTGGTTGATATACTTATAGAACCCCTTTCTGTTATCCTTCACATCTCTTGCTAGCTGCAACTCCAATTGTCCTTTGGCCTTTCTGATATTATCCCTGCAGTCCCGAGCAATATCTTTATATGCCTGCCTTGTCATCTGTCCAAGCTTCCACTTCTTGTAAGCTTCCCTTTTATGTTTCAGCTCCCCGCAGAGTTCCCTGCTAAGCCGCGCTGGTCGCCGTCCACATTTGCTGTTCTTTCTGCACATCGGAATGTTATCTTCCTGTGCCTTTAACAGGGTTTCTTTAAAATACAGCCAGCTGTCTTGGACACCTTTCCCCTTCAGATCAGCTTCCCATGGGACCCTGCCCATCAGCTCCCTAAGGGAGCCAAAATCTGCTTTTCTGAAGTCCAGGGTGTGTGTTCTGCTTCTTTCCTTCCTTCCATTGATCAGGATCCTGAACTCTACCATCTCATGTTCGCTGCTGCCCAGGTTGCCATTTACTTCTACTTCCCCGATCAATTCTTCTCTGTTTGTGAGCAATAGGTCTAGAGGTGCAAGGCCCCTAGTTGGTTCCTCCAGCATTTGTACTAGGAAGTTGTCTTCAATATTCTCCAAAAACTTCCTGGATTGCCTGTGCACTGCTGTATTATCTTCCCAGCAGACATCAGGATAATTGAAGTCCCCCATAAGAACCAGGGCCTGCGACGATCTGGAAACTTCTGTTAGTTGTCCATAGAACGCCTCATCCACCTCCTCTTTCTGGTCTGGCGGTCTGTAGCAGACACCCACCACAACATCCCCCTTGTTGCATTCTCCTCTAAACTTAACCCACAGACTTTCAACTGGCTTGTTTCCACTTTCATAGTGGAGCTCCGAGCAGTCATACAGCTCTTTTACATATAACGCTACTCCTCCCCCCTTTTTCCCTGCCTGTCCTTCCTGAACAATTTATATCCATCCATGGCAGTGCTCCAGTCATGCAAGTTATCCCACCACGTTTCTGTTATTCCAATTATATCATAGTTCCTTGTCTGTGCCAGTACTACCAATTCTTCCTGCTTGTTTCCCAGGCTCCTTGCATTTGTGTACAGGCACCTAAGATACCGGGCCCATTGCCCTACTTTGCCCTGTCGATTCTCCCTCCTGTCGCATCTTCCCCCTTGCAATTTCTCCCGGTGTCCTCCTTCCCCACTCGCCTGAGGTATTATGACTTTATCAGGAAAAAAAAAAAAACAATTATTTGACCCCAGCCCCCAGTTCCAACTACCCTCTCTTTTATTCCTGCTGTTACAGCCCCAGCATCCCCCAAGTTCCATCCCTTCCCCCAGGTTTCCCTCAGTTTCACTTACCTGTGGGCCTTGGTCATCTTCACCTTCGGACCTAGTTTAAAGCCCTCCTTACCAGGTTAGCCAGTCTGCTTCCAAATATGCTCTTTCCCTTCCTGGATAGGTGGAGTCCGTCTCTGCCTAGCAGTC
>ML685803.1:8336819-8380422 GCA_007922175.1 Pelusios castaneus
GTTGTAAAATTAATGTTTTGGATCTCTTGGTGTTTCTCTCCATTTCATATTTGCTCATTTAAACATGCCAGCCTTTTAAACTTCCTTAGAATTCTGGCAATCAGGTTTAAGTTCTCTTCCATCTACAGCAGCAATATTGCAAACCAAAAGATGTGCTTAGTTAATACCTGTACATTCTGCTTTTGGCTGATAACTTGACCTGCAGCATCTTTAAGTAGTGATGCATATGGAAAGAACTTGGTGTGAATTACCAGGGTGAACAATTCCATGTTGGTTTTTGTATATAAAATGAGCCATGTGATTTAGTTTTGATGAGCAGCCATAAACATGGCCTCTCACTTGCCTTGAGAGAGGGGCACTTGAAAGTAACTTGCAAAAACTCTTCTTGGAGGTGTAATTTTTCAAACTTAAGATATTTATGTGCTTTCATCCACTTACTACAGTGATAGGAGCCATATTCTTCAGGCAAACAAATAGCATTGTAATATATGAATGTAAATACTTGCATCTTGCAACAAAGAATATAGGCTGTACTTACAAGATGGGGGACTCTATACTGGGAAGCAGTGAAATCTATGAATCAGTATCTAAGCACCCCTTAATGTCCCTATGAAACAAAAAGTATTATCCCCATTTTACAGATGGGGAATTGAGATTAAATCAGGGCTCAACAATTCCTGGGTGCCAGGTCACTGGCATCTAGCTGTGCTGTCATATTTACATGCAGAACATCCCCTGGTGCCTTTAATTTAAAAAAAAAAAAAAAAAAAAAAAAAAAAAAAGCCACAGTGGCATTACCACACCACTGTCAAAACCGGTGGTGGCAGCAGCTTTTTTTGGCAGCGGAGGGCATTCTGAAGTGCTGCATACCTAGGCACCATAGTTTGGGAGCTATGCCCTAAGTGTGTGTCACATTTGTTGAGGCCTGTATTAAGTTATTTCCTCCATTTCTGTGATAGAGCTGAGAATCTAATCTAGAGAGCCCGAGTCTGACTCAGTGTTTTAACCACAAGATGTTTGAAATTACATGCAACTGGGATGAAATCCAGGCCCTGTTTAAAGGATTTTGCCATTGACTTCAGCAGGGCCAGGATTTCACTTGAGTTTGAAAACTTGGCCCAAAGTATCTAATACTTTGTCACAAATTGTTTTTCGATTGTGATAAGGTTTACAGTTAAATGCCATCAAATCTAGTGCATGGGCTAAAATGCCTTTATCCTCCCATTAGTCCAATTACAGATGATGCTTGATAAACAAGAAAATCTGTGTCTCAGAATTAATGAACCCAAATTGTTGCGTCAGAAACTGGATCTAACTGATGGACAAAATAAGGAGGGGATGGGCTATTCTCCCCACCACTTCATTTTGTACTCTTAAAGACTTGAGAGAGGGAAAGAAAAGAAAAGATGGAGGCTACTGAACCAAGATGTACAATAAAGACCTGTTGGTCCAATGCATGAATTACAAAGACTGGATGGGGCAGGGTAGGGAATGCAGAGACAGTGGATTTCAGGATCTCTGCAGAGTAATGTGATCCTTGAGGAATTAAGGTGCTCTGCTGCATTAGCCAATTTAAAAACAAAAAAAAAAAAAGAAATTAAGATCTGCTTAAGTAGCAATCTTGAGTTCAAAATTGCAGTCTTTTTTTAACTAAATAGACCTTCAGATAAGGGTGAGTTAGTCATCCACTTGTTTTAGTTATATACTTAAACATTTTGATCACAGTGTGCTACTTTCATATTCAAAGCTTCTAGTCCTGTTGTAGGATTTGCCAGAGTACTATTTTTTTTCATGCGGAGAGGTCGTCTTGAAATGGCTTATGGAATTAAGTGACTCTTTTAGACAACTCCAAATTATAATTTTGATTAGTTTGGACCCTAATTTCATGTAGGTGTCCTCGTACTTAAAGGATGAAGTCTAGCAAAGTTCCAAAGATGCCCTCTTTTCTTTAGTTATAGGTCACTGTGCAAATAATATTTCTGTAGCAGTGTTTGTAGTGGAATTAGCATTAAATTTTATACTTGCTAGTAATTTTCTTCATAGGATCTACAGTAGTTAAACTCCTAAGACTTTCCATACTGGGGCAGACCAAGGGTCCATTTAGCTCATTATCTTGTCTTCTGACTGTAGCCAGATCCTTCAGAGGGAGTGAACATTATAGGGCAGTTTGAGTGATCTGTTCCCTCTCATCCAGTTCCACCTTTTGGCATATGGAAGTTTAGATCTATCCAGAGCATAGGGTGGCATCCCTGATCATGTTGACTGATAGACATTGAGGGACCTATCTAGTTCCAGGAACTTATCTAGTTCTTTTTTTGTACCCAGTTTTACTTCTAGGCTTCATAATGTGCTGGGCAACAAAATCAACAGGCTGATTGTGTGTTGTGTGAAGTACTTTGTTTTTAAATCTGTTGCCTATTAATTTCATCAAGTCGTGCCTAGTTCTTGTGTTATGTGAAAGGGTAAATGATTCTTCACTATTCACTTTCTCCACACCACTGATGGATTTTATAGACTTCTCTCATATCTTCCCTTTGGCATCTCTTTTTCCTAAGCTGAATGGGCCAGTTTTTTTAATTCTCATATAGTAGTTGTTCCATATCTCCAGCCATATTTGTTGTTGTTCTCCATATGCAGTATTCAAGCTGTGGGCATACCATGGATTTCAGTGGCATTGATATTTTCTATCTCGCTTTCAAGCCCTTTCCTAATGGTTCCCAAAGTTCTGTTAGCCTTTTTGAGTGCCGCACACTAAACTGTTGTCTTTAGAGGGCTGTCCACAAAGACTTAAAGTTCTTTTTTTTTTGTTTTTGTTTTTTTTTTTTTTTTGAGTGACAACAGCTAATTTAGACCCCATCATTTTTGTATCTTAGTTGGGATATGTTTTCCTGGGTGCATTACTTTGCACTTATCAACACTGGGCAACAAAATGACAGATGAAATTCATTCACCCAATTTAGTGAGATCTATTTAAAAGGCTTTGTAGTTTGCTAGGGACTTTACTATCTTTAGTAACTTTGTATTGTCTGCAGATATTAACCCCTCACTGTTTTACCCCTTTCCAGATCACTTTTGAATATATTGACCTTCATAAGTTCTTGTGGGCTTTATTTTATATCTCTCCACTGTGAAAATTCTAACTGGCTCTCAGCAGTTGTGTAGCTTGTAGAGAAAATAGAGAGTGTGGCTGAATTTATGCAAGTGTGGTTTGGGTTTTTTGGAGAAGCAGATGAGTATAATCTGCATCTTGTTAATTGGTAATCAGAAGCATCTAGATATTGAAAATTCAGTAACTAGAGCAAATTGCTTCAGATGAGTGGCATCCAACTGCTTCTCTGGCAAGAATTGCCTAGCTTGCTGAAATATTACTGTGCTCAACTTCTTAAAAACTAATTTGGAAATGTAGCATAGCACAAATCTTAAGTTTCTCTCACTAGTTGGAAAGATAACGGCTGTCTGAATCTTCACTACTGTCACATGGATGGAAAATAATTTATGCTACAGAAATGCAGATTGCATTAAAATACTTGGATTGAATTGTAATAGTTATTGAAAGAAATTGTCTAAACAGAGGCAACACCGACAACTAAAATAAGTTAGCTATAGCGAAAGATGCACGTTCTGTAGTTGACTGCCCAATGAAACTGAGTCAATAATGACGCATAGTTCTTTTCTATGTGAAAGTAAGCAAAAATATCTAAATTTTTTTTTTATTCCCTTAGATTGGATTCGATATACTAGCAGACTTCAGCTATGCAGACAATTAAATGTGTAGTCGTGGGAGATGGTGCTGTTGGTAAAACATGTCTCTTAATTTCTTATACAACAAACAAATTCCCATCAGAATATGTACCAACTGTGAGTATAAAAGATGAAAATTTTTGTGTTTTGCAGGGGAGGGGAGAACATAATTCTGTTTGTTCTGTACATATAACTTACTTGTGCTCCTGCCGAATCTTTACCTTTTTAAGACATCTCTCTCCATCTTTACGTGGGTACTCGGATCTGACATCTCATGAGAAACTCAAACACCCTATTCAAGACAATTCTGCTTATAATAAGCAAAAGTTATTACGGCTTCTGTATTGCTTCCCTTTATATGTTTGAGATATTTGTGTAAGTGAATTTTTGTCTGATTTCTCTGTTCATGCTGCATAGCCTTTACCTGAAGACCTAACCCTCTCCTCTGTTGACAGTACAGTGGGGTGCTGTGACTGAGATTAGTTCAAACCATTTTTTAACTTTAAGTGAAGTAAGAGCATCTATGTTCTTGAACAGCTGTTGCATGCTTATTCTTGCTTTTTCCTCTCTCCAAATAGTGGATACATGGAGAGGTGCCTATAGTACACTAGACTAATCAGAACATGCTTGAAATCGTGTCTGTTAGGTGTCTACATGTTTCTTCACAGCTGCAAATGGTCCCGAGGCAAATGTATTAAAAGGAGACTTGAATGTTCCAGCTTCTTCTGTTCCTTTCAACTATAATGTGCAAACCTAGATCCACTGCCTGGTCTCTTGAGAGCCTACTCCTAAGTGTTACCAACTCTGTTTGCCTATAAATTGCTGATCTTTTAGTAGCATTGGTATTTTAGTGTAGCTTTAGTGAATAAAGATTGTTTTAGTGCCTATAGGCCTTATTCTTGTGGTGGATCTGTGCACTTAAAGATTTAATTTCAAATAGGGATGCTTTCTGACCACTTTTCAGCCTCAAATGTATGTGCTTACAGTGCTTCTCCTGTCTTGGGGGACTAATACTATCCCTCTTGTATTCCATCTGCTAGGTGTCTTGAGCCTGAGGGTAGGAAAAGAGGTAGAAATGCCTGCAGGCTCTCCTATTGAGAGATTTTGGCAATCCAGTCTTGCAATTCTGAGGCTTCCAGTACCTCGGTTTCCATGAGGGACCCACATTTGGCTCATGACCCAGCTAGGCGCTAAGAGGTACTTAAGTTAGCTAAATAACTTAAGATTGTAGGAATCAAGGCAAAGGAGTCCAACCGGCCAAGATCAGAGGGTCTATTGGTACAAGATATCTGTTTACTTACCTCTCCAGTTTAGATCCAGAAGAAGCACGCTAAGGCTATGACTATAAAGATCTATCTCATAGCTCTAGTAAGGAGCATCACATAGGTCCAAATCCTCTCTGCCACCCTGAGGCATCTAGAGCCCCTTCTTCCTTTTCTTTGGAGGAAGAAAAAAAGTCACTATGAATTTAAGTGAGTGCTGGGTGGCAGTACAGGCTTCCGATTTTCATAGACTAAGGTCAGACGGGACCAATATGATGATCTAGTGGCCGCCTGCACAAAGCAGGCTGCAAAATCTCACCCACCCATCGAGTTTGAATTCCCTAGTTCTTCAAGTGAGTGCACATATGCATTCCATTGTAGGGATGTATATATGCGCAGTTCACTCGAGTGGGAGAATTTCACCGGCAGCACCCTAGTCATTGCATGTGCCTCTGCTCTCTTCATGCTCTCAGGAAATGTGATTAAAAAGGGTGTGTCTAATGCCTCCCTCTCACTTTTTTCTCAGTGCTTGTGGCAAGAGCTGGAGCTCCATACAACCGTACCTTTTGTCAGCTGGATTTAGAAAAAAAATTGATATGAAGTTGTTATACACTAAACACTATAGTATATAGTATAGCATAGTGTAGTACAGTTGTTTAGATTTTTACTACTCAGAAAATTTACTATGAAAAAATCCACAGGTTCTTAACAATGTGCCACATTCAAGGCCATTATCATGGTCACAGGTGACCTTATTTGGGTGAGGGTCATGTGAAGGACAAATGCAATACATATATCTCCTTTCCCACTTGAACTAAAAAGCAGGGAGGCCATCACTTTAAAGCTCATCCTGTGAAGGAAGCAGTGTGGACTACATCTGAGCATGCTATTGATTGTTATCCAGGTGACAGTAGATCGACTCAGTGCTCCTCCAACTCTATTTGATTCCAAAAATAGGTCTGGGAGTAAACATCACACTTCCCCAATTCTGGCTGCGTCGAAGTGCTCTAAATGATCAGAGTCCAACAAAACCTCTTAGTGTAGGTCGTGTCTCAGACGCTAATTCGGTAAGCCCTCTGGTACCAGTTTGAAGCTTCACAAAGCAAAGCGCTCACTGGTTCCATCAGAGGTAGCACCATCTAATCCGTGGCTATTGAGACTGGTGTCTTCACCTTTCCCAGGTCATTCAGCTACGTTGTGCCCTCTAGCACCTTCAGTCCCACCTGCAGTTGTAGCTTCTTCCAGGGGGAACTCTATTCAGGATTTCCTGGCAGCAAGGGTCCACCTTTGATATTTTTTTCCCCCCTCCCTGAGTCTATCCAGCTGCAGCTAGCCTCAGCTGCTCACCTGGCCTTGGAGGAAGTCGTCCAACTCCTTGCATCTGTCCCTTAAACTGCTGTCATGGAATCCACGGGGAAAAGAGAATTTCTAGAAAAACCATAAGATGCCTCTCTTTGCATTTCTTTTTTGCTGAGTGAAGGCATTACCACTGAGTCAACATCCCCCTGCCCCCAGATGATTTTAAAGTCTTCCAGGATCTCATGAGAAGGGTTGATACTGTGGGAGTACAAGTAGAGACTGTGCAGGAAAATCTGCGCGTGCACACACAGCCCCCCTGGATAGCCTACAGATTCTTGCCCTTCCTGTTTATTAGTCCCTATTGGAGCCAGCAAAGATTCTTTAGCAGCCTCTCTATACCCCCAATAACCAAGCAATTGGATGGTGGTATCAGCAAGTAAGAGTTGGGCACTTCTTTGTCCATACAATTCCTGATTCTCTGGTGGTACTAGCCACTAATGAGCACTCTTGCCAACCCATCCTAAATCCACTCCAGAGGACTAGGATCTTAAGAATATAGGCTTATGGGGCCATGAGTGTTACTGCCACACTCAGAATGAGGGTCCCCAACTATCAGGCTCTTTTATCTAAATACAACTTCACTAATTTCTCTGCTGTATCCTAATTTGCTAAGAAACTGCCAGAGGAGGGTTTTTTGACCAGTTTCTTTGTGCTATAAGATGACCCAAACAATAGATGTGGCTGCTACTGCCTTTTGTTCTGTGGCCACTGTAGTCTAACGTTTCCCTCCTAGTTCTATGCTTCTGGCATTCCAAAGAAGGTACAGGCCACAATAGAAGACTTATCATTTGAAGGTTCTGAGTTATTTGAAAAAAATAGATGCCATGCACACATCAAAAGATTCTTGTGCAAAGCTTCACTCGTAAGGAGTGTGTATTCCAGCTATGAAAATAAGCCATTTAGATCTTAGTGTCACTCTAGACCCTCTTTCTAACATAGACCTCAATATTCCCCATAGAAGACACCAAGATCTCCTAGACATCACCAGCTGTCTTTGACTTTAGTGGTCCCTTCTCAACAGACATCTTCAAAGCAGTCATTTTGACTCTTTGATGGATGACAGTATACCAACAATATCTCCTTCTTTTGGGTCACATCTTATCCCTTTACCATGCTTGGGAAAGCATCACATCAGACAAGAGGATACTCAGCACGGTTAAGGATGGGATATGTTATGTAATTCTATTCCTTTTAGCAATCCACCTTTCTCATCCTACTTCAGGGACCCTTTTTACAAGAATGTTACTCGAAGTGCTGTAGTCTTTTCTGGAATTGGGAGCAGTAGAGGAATTTCCTTACTGATAGAGAGGGAAAGGCTTCCATTCCTAATACAATTTTTGAAGAAATCTGTTGGCCTCCAAAGAATCATAGAAGATTAAAATTGGAAGGGACCTCAGTAAGTCATCTAGTTCAAAAGTCTGCTTAAAGCAGGGCCACCCCCCAACTAAATCATTCCACCCAAGGTTTTGTCAAACCAGGCCTTAAACACCCCTTAAGGATGGAGATTCCACCGCCTCCTTAGGAACCATTCCAGTGCTTCACCACCTTCCTAGTGAAAAGGATTTTTCCTAATATTCAACCTAGACACTCCCACTCTGCAACTTAAGACTATTACTCCTTGTTGCACTGTCTGCCGTCACTGACAACAACTTAGCTTCATCCTCTGTGGAACCCTCCTTCAGGTAGTTGAAGGCTATCAAATCCCACCCTCACTCTTCTCTTCCGCATTCTAACTAAACCCAATTCCCTCAGCCTCCCTTCATAAGTCATGTGCCCCAGTCCCCTAATAATTTTCATAGCCCTCTGCTTGACTCTCTCCAATTTGTCCACAGCCTTTCTGTAGTGAGATGGCCCAAAAAGTTGACACAGTACTCCAGATGTGGCTTCACCAGTGCTGATGTGGTCTCACCAGTGGCGAATAGAAGGGAATAATCAATTCCCTTGATCTGCTGGCACTGATCTTACTAATGCAGCCCAACATGCTATTTGCCTCCTTGGCAGTAAAGGCACACTGACTCATATCCAGCTTCTTGTCCACTGAACCCCCCAGGTCCTTTTCTGCAGAACTGTTACCTAGCCTAGAGTAGTCCCCAGTCTGTAGCAGTGCATAGGATTCTCTCATGTTAAATGCAGGACTGTGCACTTAGCCTTCATGAATTTCATCAGATTTCTTTTGGTCTAATCCTCCAATTTATCTAGGTCATTCTAATCTATCGCTGTCCTCTGTCTCTACCACTCTCCCCCAGTTTTGTGAACTTGTTGAGGTTGCAGTCCAGCACATCATCTAGATAATTAATGATGCTGATGAACATCTGTTCTGTGGAGCTTTAGTTCAGTACCCTTTGAGCCCAGTAATATATCCAACTTGTAGTCCATTGAGCCAACCAACCCATACTTCAATTTGCTGGCAAGAATACTGTTGGAGACGATATCAAAAGCTTTGCTAAAGTCAAGATGTATCACATTCACTACTTTCTTCACATCTGAGGAGCCAGTCATCGTCTCTCAGAAGACAATTAGGTAGGTCAGGCATTACTTGGCCTTGGTAAATTCATACTGTCTGTTCCCTATCACTCTCCTCTCCTCCATGTGCTTCAAAATGGATTCCTTGAGGACCTGCTCCTTGGTTTTTGTTTTTTTTCCTGGTGATTGAGGTGAGGCTGACCGAAGTTTCCCAAATCCCCCCTCTCTTCCCTGTTTTAAAGATGGGCACTGTATTTGTTTTTTTCCACTCATCTGGGGCCTCACCCAGTTGCCACCAGTTTTCAAAGATAATGGTCAATTGCTCTGCAGTCATGTCAGCCAACTCCCTCAGCACTGTTATGCATTGTATCCAACCCATGGATTTGTGCGTGTCCTGCTCTTCCAGATAGTCCTGAACCTGTTATTTTACGACTGAGTGCTGCTCACCTCTTCCCTGTACTTTGCTGCCTAGTGCTATAGTCTGGGAGCTGACCTTGTCTGTGAAGACAAAGGCAAAAAAGCATTGCGTACTCCAGCTTTTTCCACATCATTTTTCACTAGGTTGCCTTCCCCATTCAGTAAGAAGCTCACACTTCCCTTGACCACTTTTTTGTTGCTAACATACCTGTTAAGTCCCTTGCTAGATGCAGCCCTAGTTGTGCTTTGGCCTTCCTGATTTCACCCCTGCATGCTTGAGCAATGTTTTTATATTCCTCTCTAGTAATCCGTACACATTTTCACTTCCTCTGTTTCCTTTTTGAGTTTAAGCTCACTGAAGATTTGTCAATCTTTATCCTACTCTCAACTAAAGAAAGCTGAACAGATTCATCAAAAGAATCAAGTTTAGGATGGTCACCCTCACTTCTGTCATTCCTTCTGGAATTGGTAGCTGGAGATTTGTAGCTATCCTCAATTTTACAAGCTATCTCTTTCCACACAAGTGGGGAGGGGGAGACTATTGCTAGGGAGTCCTTCGACATAAGGCTGGTGGTCAAGAGAAGAAAGTTTCCTGAGTATACAGTTTCTGCAACTGAGGAGACTGACTAGCATTCTTGCAATCACAGCCAGTATTGGGAGATCAACGCTAATGAAATTAGTAAACATGGGAACGAAGCTTCCTGGATGACGATAGCTTTTAGAGGGAAGAAATTAAGTCTCTTGTGGCATGAACCCTGAAATTGGGCACTGCAATATATAGTGCAATTTAACAGTACTGTCTTAATAGCCACAGTTTATGCTTTCCCTCAACTTTAACACTTCTTTGTCACCAAAGCTTGTAGCTGAAAATGTGCAACTGCATTGTAGTCGTGGGGGAGATGCTTGTTGTTGTTTTTGGCAGCTGAGTCAGTTCACAGAAAAATAGGGAAGGGTGGGTTGCTGGGGGGTGAGGGGGGAAGGGGCAACTGAAGCTTCTGACACTAACACAGGTATATATTTATCTTCCATTTTGGGCAGCAGTGACTGTTTAGAAGTGGAGTGTCTTAAATGTCCCACTTCCTCCCTCATCAACTAGCTGCCCAATTGCATCCTACCCTGATATGTATTACTGCACAATGGAGGAACAAACTTAATTTTACTAAAATGATCGCCAGTGAAGTGGTTACTATTGATTGTTGCAGAATCTCACTCCCTGGAGTTACTGCTTGTCTGTATGCTGAATTGGACATTGCTTTATTAATTTATACTCAGCAGAGGCATAGCCACAGGTAGGCCGGAGCCCGCCCACTTGAAGGTGAGGCCCGACCACCACAGGGCCTGGCAGTGGTGCAGATATTGTGGCTGTGGAACGAGCTGGCAGCTGCTGGCGCCTCTGCTCTGCTTGCTGCTGCAGCCACCGGCTCTGGCTGGTTATGCAGCTGTGGCAGCAAAGTTCACTCCACTGCTGGGCACTGCAGAGGGCGGGCTTCATCTCGCAGTCTCTCCCCTTCCTTCCCTCCTCTCACAGCTTCACTTATTACCTAGCAACTGGAGCATCTTGGTCAGCTTCCTGTCACACGAGCAGAAGCTGGGCTTACCCTGAAAATGGGCTGGCTATGCCCCTGATACTCAGCTCATGTTTGGAAGGATTTCTTTGCATCTGTATGCTCTCAACTTTTTTAAGTGAATGATTAGGTTATTGATGTACTGTTTTGTATCATTTAAATTTAAAAAAAAAGTATACGAGTGCTGTTTCATTTGAGATGGGCATGTCCTTATTTTTAATTATTTTGCGGGTGTTAGGATCCATATATGAGCTGTTTTAAAACTAAGTGTTTCTGGAGGAGCAAATTGAGGGGATCTGAGATGGGAGTAGGAATACCCATATTGGGCAAAATGACTTGTTTTCATTCTAAACTTGTTTCTTGCTTTTTCCCCTTCCCGCTCCCCCCCAGGTTTTTGATAACTATGCTGTAACAGTGATGATTGGTGGAGAGCCCTACACCCTAGGCTTATTTGATACTGCAGGTGAGAATGTTAAACTTTATATAGTTACGCTAACTGTTACATTTATTTAGTTGCATTTTAGGTACGCTAACTGTTACATTTATTTAGTTGCATTTTAGGTACTAGCTATGCATAATCAGTTCCTTGTAAGGAAAACTATATTAGTGTGCAACAATCTGTCTTGCTAGCCATCATGGCAGACTTATTCAGTTACAAAGAGCTGTCCAGTTTTTTTAAAATTGACTTGGTAAAGATGGTTTTAAAAATTGAGCTTGTGCTTTCTTTATTTTATGATGAATAGAGAGAGCCTGATAGGCTTTTGTACTCTCTTCTGCCTTTTTAATCTCAAAACACCCAGAAATGTCCATTCATTCTCTTATAGTCTTTCTGAATGACCTTTGGGGGCTTGTATAAACAAAGATAAAATGTGTATCTTTAAAGTTCTAATTAACTTTTTCAGAGCCCTAACTACACTAGAGTTCCAAAATGTTGGCACAATTTAAAAACTCATCTTTAGAACTCATCTTGGTCTAGGTAGACCCTGAGATGACTGAAGGATATTTGTGAACAAAAACTTTTATTGAGCAGCTTGGAATGTTGAATCTTGAATTGAGGATTCTTTTAAAAATATTAGCCATTGAAGTTGAATAAGCATCTTAGTAAAAGTTTTTTAAAATCCTGATTAAAATTCCTTCCTGTTTATTGCATAATTTCATTTTCTTGAGTCTGTGATTCAGTAATCTTACCAATTTTTCCAGTAGTCTGTCTTTTGGCCTTGATAGAACCTGAATTTGTATTGTCTAAAAAAATAAGCAAATTTTTGACATCAAGCTGTCATGATGCCTTTATCATAAAGAAGGAAAATG
Organism: Pelusios castaneus; assembly: GCA_007922175.1. Lineage (NCBI taxonomy): Eukaryota > Metazoa > Chordata > Testudines > Pelomedusidae > Pelusios > Pelusios castaneus. Next base: position 8,348,935 of record ML685803.1, read on the forward strand.
GGCAGGGCACATGTCCAATACTTGAGTCAGTGTTCATAGAAAGTCACCTGCAAAGAAACAAATTGGACATCTGCTTGCTTTTTTTGTTTTTGCATGAGGGTAAAGGCTTGAAAGCTCTGTTTTAAATTGTGTGCATTTTTACCTCAGTTTCTAATGTACGGTCTATCCTGAAATGCTGTAGGGTGACTGAAGAATGAATATTTACAAGTGATAAAAAATTCTGATCCTTCCTTGCTCAACTTTCAGTGTTTAAAACTGGTTTTTGTTAGCCCCTGTAATTCTAATGCCTAAAGAATTCTTGATCTTAAAAAAGGAGTAAATAGTAAGAGGCAAAATTTGCAGATAGAAAATTACTTATGGTAGTTAAGTCCAAGCCAGACTGCAAAGAGTTAGAGAGAGCTCACTAACCTGAGTGACTGGGTTTAAAAAAAAAAAAAAAAAAAAAAAAAAAGGCAAATAAGTGTAACTAGGCTTAAAAAAAGAATTAGGGAAGTTCATGGAGGATAGGTCCGTCCGTCAATGGCAATTAGCCAAGATGGTCAGGGATGCAAAACCATGCTCTTTGTCCCTAGCTCCTGGCCACTAGAAGTTGTGGGTGGACAACAGGAGATCAATCACATTTGATTGCCTGTTTTTGTTTATATCCTCTGAATAACCTGGAATTGGTCACTGTTGGAAGACAGGATACTGGGTTAGATGGATGGGCATTTTTACGTTCTTATGAGGTGAATGACTGGGAAGATGCTTGATGCTATCCAAGACGTTGCTTGCCCCAAAGAGGTTAGTTATCTTTTTTTGAAAAAAAGATGAGTTGGGGGGGCAAATTGGTTCTCAATGTGATTTAACCCTAAGAAAAGGTGCCATGTAACAGTGGCAAATTGATTTTTCCCAGTACCTCATGTACTTACAACTCCAGCACAGTATGTGGTAGAACTGTTACCTAACCCTTAACTGTGTAGTACAGAGAACTACTACTCATTTCTTCCAAAAATACATGATTCAGATTCAAATAGTGGGGATGTTACTAGAAACTCTAGCAGAAAACGATAAACTAATCGAAGAGCATTCATGGGAGCGGTCTGATGCAGGCCATTAATGCTATAAATATTTTAAAGTTGTAATCTTTGATTGCATATCATGAGGAATTGTTAATATGACAGACTGGAACTGTTTACCAGCCCAACTCTAAACTAGGTCAGTTATACAGAACATTGTTACGAAACAATCCCTATTTGTGGTAAAACCCAGTCTTAACTGATGTCCTTTTTAAATCTCAGTAATTCAGTATTAAGTGGGTCTTCCTTGGTGACCACTATTTTTTGCCACTACAGGCAGTTCTATGTTAGAATAGGTTTGCTAAGGATACATTTATAGTTGCAGCACAGATGAGCAGTAAACTGGGGATAAACAAGTGACCTGTTTCTAGATCTTTGAATTAGGTAGTTTTCTATACTTAACTGTTTCTTAAAATTCTTCCTTAAATTTTCAACTGAGCTGGGGCTGGGGAATATGACAGGAGAGCTAATATCCTCCAGCCGTTAAGGCCTCTGACAGAAAATGTTTTTGATGCTATCATACCCTGCCAGAGGCATGAACAAACCTTTCACCCATTGTACAAGTGAGCCTTGTCTTGAGAGACAGCAAGACACATTTTGCACAGCATGAGAAATCACTCTTGAAAACTGATTTCCACATCTATTGTTTTGGGGTAATCCTTCAGGACAGAAGACTGACCAGTTCCAGACACACTTATTTAATTATTGTAATAACTCTGTGGAACTGAAATCTGCTCAGAATCTATAACTAATCCTATTCAAGGGATAGATATCAGTTTTGTGAGTGTGCTGGCTGCTGTGTAATGAAGGTGAGGGACATTTTTAGGAGCCAGGGTCTTCTGCATCTTTGTTCCATTACTTTGGGTATGTAGAGGGACATGTATGTTTTCCCAATTACTTTATTGTGTTTGGTGAGAGACAAGTTTTCAAGCTACCAGACCTCTTCAAGTCTGGGAAAGTACTTAAAGCATCACAGTTAACTACAAGGCTGAAGAGATAATTGTATTCTAAGGAAAGGTTGCAGTGGTTACAAATATTTGTATTTCAAATCATTTACTTTATAGTTTTATGGTAAAAATGAAAGTAAGCAGTTTGATAGTGTGCTGTGACACTTGTGTTTTTAAGTGAGGAGAAACTTGAACCACAGAATTAGAATTTGTGTAAACTCGACTCTGCCTTAGGGTTAGACAAGGGCTATGGATTTTATTCTCATTACAGTAGGTGATTTGACCCCACCGTCCTCTATATGCTGTTCCACAGTGTTTGAATCCCAACACCTATTCTGATTTGCATTACAGCCTGACCCGATCCTGTCATACATTTCCCTGCATTTAATTTCCTCCCTTTTTGTAAGTTCCCCATCTTCAAAGTGTCTGAAGTGGGATTTTCTACCACGAAAGCTCATGTGATAAATAAATTTGTCTTTAAAAGTGCCTCAGGACTCCTTGTTTGTTTGAATATACTGACTTGACTTGAATATACAAGACAAATCGGACTTTGAAAAGGGGCTTAGTAGTCTGGAAAGGTTGAGAGCCGTTGTTCTAAGGAACCATGCAAAGTGAAGTGGCCTGTTAACACCCATGTAGTCCTAGAATAAAAAATGGGTTTTGTTTGTTATAATAAGTATGTCTTTTATTAAGACAAGAATTTAAGCTCCCAGCTTTCACTTTTGAAAGTGGTGGTGGTCAGGTTTCCTTTGAGGATGAGGTTTCTGATACAGAAATAAAATCGCCTCCAACCACATGTGCCTAGTTATCCCCTACTATCCTGCGCTGGAACCCATATAGAATATCGTAAAATGACTACAACTTTCACTGGATGGGGACCCCATTCTGAAAGAGATCTTCCCTGAACCTCCCTTTTTGGCATTCAAACAGCCCCAAACTCCAAGCACATCCAAAGCAAGTTCCCCACAGACCAGGACACACCATCTCAAAGAAGCACCAGACCCTGCTAGAACAACAGATCCAAACTATACAGATGTATCTCCATGTTTACAATGATCAACACCCCTCCACAAAACATATCCAGATTCATGGGTCCTACACATGCCCATCAGAACATAGTGTACTTCATCCAGTTCATTAATTCTCCAGTAATAACTCTGGGTGAACTCAGAGCCCCTACATCCTCAAATAAACTTGCACAAGGAAAAGGTAGTAAACAAAAAGAACATATCACCTGTGGGTGAACACTTGCAGAAAACATTCACTCTATCTGTTCTCATCCTCAAAGGAAATCAGCACACTTTTAAAAGATGAGCCTGGGAACTTAAATTCATAATTTTGTTGGTCACTAAAAGACACTGAATTTATGGCTTATTACTATCCGTAACCCATTCAACCCCTCCTTTTTGTCCTATGACTACATTGATGTTAACATGCCACTTCACCTTTAATGGTCCCTTAGATTTATGTGCTAACTACTTACGCTAAACTTTCTGTTTGACCTTGTATTTAGCTGTGATGTTCTAAGCACCTTTCTCAGACCAGAGGAAGATCTCTGTGTAGCTTGGAAGCTTGTGTCTCTCACCAATGCAAGTTGGTTCAATAAAAGATCTACTTCACCCACCTTGTCTCCCTAAAAAGAAAAGGCAGAGATGTTGATCACTGAAGGTTATGTACGAAACTGAGTTGGGCAAAGTTTGATCAGTGTTAATTGTACCCTGCAGAAGGAGGAACCAGTTTGTAGCCTTGAAGACTCTTGTGGCATCCTTTTGAAGCACATCTCCACTCAGAGCCCTTCTTGGGGCTTAAAGCACTTTAGGTGATGGTGTCATAGGATTTGGATCTTTCACAGCCCTAAAATATTTCTCCTTAAATCTGTAGTTTCTGTAACAGCACTATTCTTATAGTTTCCTTCTCTGCTTCCCCATTATCTTTAATTCATAAGGCCTTTATTCTGTAATCTGCATCTGATATTAAAACATTTTTCTCACTACGCTAACTTTTTTATTAATGTAATTTAATGCTCTGCTTATGTCTTTTACCAAATTTTAATTACCTCTTGTGTGTGGACTCTGTTGTAGCTAAAATTTGCTGAACTGTATAATGAAAAGTGAAGTATTCTAGAGTTTGAGATACTTACAATTTGAAACACAGTTGTGGATGAGGAGTCTGTTTTGGTTTTGATTTCTCTCCTCCTCCTCCTCCCCCCCCCAGTCTTGTGTTTTCCATCATTCCAGGGGCAGAGTTAAGGTCATTTTGATGGGGTATTTGCTTTTGAATATGATAATGAAGCAGGTCTGAAAATTTGTGCTTCCTATAAATTTATTGGTTGCCGTCTAACACATTTGCCACAACTAGATTGCTCCTTTTTTATGTTGGAGTGAGTGTTCGTTCTTTCGTGATTAAGGTTAAACGATGTCTTTTTATTGGACTAGAAATTGGATATGCAACTCTAAATAAATACTTAGAGGCTGTAATGGTAATCTGACTAAAAGGAAATGCTTATATAGGAATGACTTTTTTGAAGGCTCCCCTTCTGATGCTGTTTTTTCTTTTCTTTTCCTAGGACAGGAAGATTATGACCGATTACGACCCCTCAGCTATCCCCAGACAGATGTGTTTCTGGTTTGTTTTTCAGTGGTCTCTCCCTCTTCATTTGAAAATGTGAAAGAAAAGGTTGGTCAGATATCTTTCTACTCAAAATGAAAGCTGTTGTACAGCTTTCAGCAATGTCATCTGTAATTGCCTAGGGAACTTGAATAGTAACAATACATTGTCTCCTTTAGTGGGTACCTGAAATTACTCACCACTGTCCAAAAACGCCCTTCCTGCTTGTTGGGACCCAAATTGATCTCCGAGATGACCCTTCAACAATTGAGAAGCTTGCAAAGAACAAGCAGAAGCCCATAACTCCAGAGACTGCTGAAAAACTGGCCAGGGACCTGAAGGCTGTCAAATATGTGGAATGTTCTGCACTCACGCAGGTGAGAACCATCTACTAAATAGCTCTCCTTGATTATGTTCACTACTCATTTTTTTTTTTTTTCCCCCCTTCACAGCATGTTAAAAGGTGACAGCACTTTTTCTGCTAGTATGGATGCAAAATGGCTGGGCAGAAGGCGGGGAATAGGGTTTGCATGGTTGGAGGAGGGATCTCGTGCCTGGGTTTGTTCCGTTGGAAGAACTGAAGTGTAGTGTTAACTACTTTTGAGTGCTTTTAAATAAGAAGCCATGATCTGGATTATCTGTGGGTTCAGACACAAAGTAAAGTTTACTATTGGGGAATACAGAGACTTTTCCCAAAGCCAGTTTTTTTCCTTTTAAAGAAGATTAAATTAACACTTTTTTTTGTCTAAGGCTAATAATCTTATAACATTCTTGAAAGTCTCCATCCCTTCCTGTGCTGCCTATGGTGAGCTCCATTTTTTTATGCCAGAAGTCTGTGGTGCCAGCTAACAATAAAATGGCAATTCTATCCCCATTACTGTGAATGGTGTTCATGTCTTAACAGTGACAGCTCTTTATAAAAAGTAAACTCCAACATGATTAACTTTAAAGCCAATGTTGGTTTAAGGCCAACGGAATCAGAAATCCTGTGGTGCTTCTAGAGAATAGTCAATTTCTTTTAATAATTGCAGAGACCCTAGTAATTTTAAAATCACAGGGTGCTTGCTTTTAATACTTATATTAAAATATTACTAATCTGACTTGAATCCACAGACAGATGAAAATTGGAGTTGGCTTCTTATTTCCATGCCTTATATGCTTTGGGAACTGCAAAAGGATGTGAGATAGTGAACCTCACTATTTATGAACACCCTTCTTGAATTGTGGACACTAAAACTGGACACAGTATATCAGCAGGGGTTGCACCAGTGCCAAATACAGAGGGAAAATCACCTTTGTGCTTCTACTCAAGTTTCCCTTGTTTATGCATCCCAAGATCACATTAACTCTTATGGACATAAGAGTGACAAAAGAGTCTTGTGGCACTTTTAAAGACTAACAGATTTATTAATCGCATGAGCTTTTGTGGGAGAAAATCCCACTTCGTCAGACGCTTTGAAGATAGGAAAGTTACAGAGTGGGAGGAAATTAAATGCAGGGGAGTGTATGACATAGCATCAGGTCAGGCTGTAACAGCAAATCAAAGTAGGTGTTAGGATTCAAAACACTGGGGAACAGCACATAGAGGAGGGGGGAGGTCAATTCACTTGATGTAATGCGAGAAAAATCCATAGTCCCTGTTTAACCCCAAGGCAACTGAGTCAAATTTGCATATAAGTTCGAGTTCTGCAGACTCTCTTTGAAGCTGTGATTTGTTATTCATCTGTTTCAACACAGCTATTAACAAGTCGTTAAGGGAGTGAGCAGGGAGGTTGAAGTGTTCCCCTACAGGTTTTTCAGTATTGCAGTTTCTGATGTCAGATTTGTGTCCATTGATTCTTTGGCGCAGAGACTGTCCTATCTGTCCAATATATAAGGCAGAGGGGCATTTCCGGCACATGATGGCATAAATCACATTGGTGGATGAGCAGGTGAACGAACCCTTGATGGAGTAGGTGGCATAATTAGGCCCTGTGATGGTGTCATCAGTGTAGATATGAGGGCAAAGTTGGCAGCGTGGTCTGCTGCAGGGCTGTGTTCCTGCTTTAGTGTTTCTGCTCTGTGATCTGTAGTTGCTGGTAAGTATCCTTTTAAGATTAGGGGGCTGTCTGAAAGCAAGGAGAGTGGGATTTTCTCCCACGAAAGCTCATGCGATTAATAAATCTGTTAGTCTTTAAAAGTGCCACAAGACTCTTTTGTCTTTCTACAATAGACTAACACGGCTACCCCTTTGGAATTTGACTCTTATGGACATAGCATCATATTGGGAGTTCCATGTAGCCAGTTATCTGCCACAACCCTCAGTCACTGCTTTCATGGAAAGTTTAAATCAGGTTTCTGCTTGGTCTTTTAAATTATGACTTTTATGTGTGATTTAAATCAGTCCACCATGCCTACAACTGTCAACATGCTATTAACAATGCGTTCTTGTGAACTGTGTCTCTAGGGACCTTTTCTTATCTATAGTAGTAAAACAGAGGCAACTGCCCTGATAATCCATGACATGAACATTAACTCTTACTTAAAATGTTGATACTTTGAGCAGGTACAAGATAAAACCATGATTTTCAAATACACAGCAGCACTGACAATTGCTGGAGTAAGAACTCAATATCAGAAATTCAGCATCAATTAATTGTTTTTTCAGATATTGAAATAGAAGATACAAATTAAAAATTTTGCAGGAAAATAAATTTCCATATTTCCTGGGGCTTTCTCTTCCTTTCCATATATTCTGGAAATGGTATTTCAGTTTGCAAGAAACTAACTCAGTCTCAGATCATCTGGGAGTTTTTTTCATTAAAAAAACTTCCTTTTCTTCCAAAATTCCATTAATGCGCATCTTGCTACTTTCTAGAAATGAGACCCAAATGCTTCCACAGTGGATCCATTAATAATTTTACCATTATCCAACATGAAGTTTAAAATTCATGACAAGTAGGAAGCAGTCTTGGCTAATGCACAGAATACTGGCCTGGAAGGTGGGAGTTCTATGTCTGGCTCTACCATTGTCCAGCTGGGTGAGCATGGGGAAGTCATTTTATTTCTCTGTGCCTTTCTTTCCTTATCACTAAAGTAAGGATAACCATACTGACTTCTGGTACAGCACTTTGAGATATGTGCATGAGAAGTGCTGTATAGGAGCAAGATGGTGGTGGTGTGCTTTGACATTCCCCTCAGTGGATAAAGATGCCTTTCATGCTACGCTTTTTGTGTCCATGGATTGATGCTGTTACTTACTGTAAATTCCTTTAGTATAAGATAGAATAGCTAGTGGTTTATCCTGGGCTTTGGGAAAGGGGGATGGGTAAATAGATCTTAAATGTAGCTGCTGTCCTGTACTCTAATACCTTGTCATTGAAATCACTGCTCTTGGTTAGCTGGACCAGGATTAGTCTGTTTCCTTCCTTCAAGGGAAACTCACTAAATCTGTCATCAGATAAATTGACTATAGTTGCATTTTCCTTTCTGGTTTCCCTTTGCAATGGAGTCTGCGTAAAGTGCTTCTCCACTTCTGGCAGTGTATCAAGGCTGACAGACAACTAATCAGGAAACGTAGTGGAGTTGCTACCATGAGGCAGACAGCCACAACACTTAATGGATGGGATTTAGTCTTTCAAGGGGAAAAATTAAATTTCAAGCTCCAGTGTTTCCATCAAAGTATTAGTGAATCCTAAGCAGATAATTTTCACAAACAAGTTCCAGAACTTAACATGCCCCTATCCAGTACCCACCTGGTATTCGCTGGATGAGTCTGTTGTATACAGCATTGAAGAGTCAATAGTGGAGTTTGTCATGAAGAAGGTCCAGGTTCCATTCATGAATGGTTCTTCTGACTTGAGAGGCCGGGTAATCTTGTCGTTAAGGCACTTAAGACTGTTCATAGCTCTGCCAATAAACAATCCATCTATAAAAAGTGGACATTACTTCTCTACATCATGAGAGGGTTGTGAACTGCTTGGAGACTACAGTTATAAGTTGCTGAAAAGCCTGTAATTTTTTTTTAAGCCTGCCTTTAAAAGTAGGTTCTAATGATTATGAAGAGACTACTTAGCCTGCTTTTGGTTCTGTTGTCTCTTCCTTATCACTTTTACAGCCTAATTTTTAATCCGTCCTATATTTATTGAGCACTGAAAAGTTCTGAAGAGGTTTGAAAAACGATTTATAAACTGGTCTCCTTTCCCTGCAAAGTCAGACTTCAGCATTATTATTCAGTTTTAGTTATGTTTTGATTAAAGATTTAAAATGTAGCTCTTAATGGACTACCTTTTCTCCATATCAGAGATCCCCTTGATTTGAAATCTGTTTTGAAAATAGTACTTTATCAGCTTTTGTGGTTTTACAATTACTTTCCTTTAATTTGTTTTCCTCCTCCTCCTCTAGTTTGTGCTTCTGAAAGACTCACAGAGCACAAGGAGAAACACTTCTTTCCTATAAGAAATGAAAATGATTTTATACAAAATGTTTGACAAACCTATGAATATAAAGAACACTTTTTTCTAGTGATCTTTTACTTGTAACAATCGTAGGTGTTACCTGTAACAATAATAGGCTTAAAAATTCTCAGCTAGTTGATTTTTTTTTTCCAGAAGAGAGATGTCTCCTTTGCTCGATTTTAAGATGTCTCCTTTCATAGATTCTCTGCTAGATTGAAGAGCCCATTATTACCTCTTTGTTCTCCAAGTAGGTACTTAGACTGTAATCAAGTTGCGCTGTCACTTCCTTTTTGTTAGACTCAAGGAGCTCAATCTAATTAGTTTATCATTGTAAGACATATTTTCTAATCACTTTTGTGGCTCTTCTCTGAACCCTCTCCAGTTTATCAACACCTTTCTTCAACTGTGGACACCAGAATAGGATACAGTATTCCACCAGCAGTTGCACCAATGCCAAATAGAGATGTAAAATAACCTGTCTAGTCCTACCTGTTCACACATCTCAGGGTCACATTAGCTCCTTTGGACTCAGTCACACTGGCAGCTCATGTTTGGCTGATTATCCACCACGACCCCAAATCTTCTTTCATAGTAACTGCTGCCCAGGTTAGAATCCCCCATTCTGTGAGCACGGCCTACATTTTGTTTCTAGATGTATGTATTTGCTCATATTAAAATGTATGTTTGCTTGTACCCATTTTCTGAAGTGATCTATATTGCTCTGAATCAGTGACCAGTCCTCTTCGTTATTTATGGCTCCCCCAGTTTGAGTCCTCTGCAGACTTGAAAGCACAAGTAGATGTATTCCCATATATACCATTCTAAAAACCTATACTAAAATTTTCCTTAAAACCACTATTCAAAGCAGAGTTTGTCCCAATCAAATCAGTGGGGGAGAAATGCTTTTCAGCTTGGGTGACTGAATTTCCTCCCTATAGACAGATGGTAATCTTTGGCATGAGTTTTCCCTTTGTCTCATCTTCTAAACTTTTGTCTGAATTCCTTCAGATCACACTCAATTGTAGATTTAGTCAAGTCCATTTAGTATAAACTGAGGAAGGTTTCTTTTCTGGTGCCAACATGTAACTTCTTAGAACTGTATAGTGGTGACTGTTTGATTCCTGTTTCCATATGCATGCTTCGTTCTCAGGTGTAACCCCTCAGACTTCTCAAACCTTGTGACTGCTTGGTTCGTGTTGGATCCCATAGTGTCATAGAAGTATTCCAGTTCTAACACCATTTTCCTCTTGAACTTAAGTAGTTATAATGCTTGCTTTAGTAACATGACTGATTTACTGGAATATACCATTTCTGTAGTTGGCTCTCTAGATCAGTGGTTTTCAAACCACAGGACCCAGTACTGGGTTGCAGACCCTCAGGCACTGGGTTGCAGCCCCCTCCTGCTGTTGCTTTTGAAAGACTGGAATGCATGGCTCAAAGTGGTGTTAGGTCATGGGCATAAATAATCTTTTTTTCAACTGGGTCATGAGAAAAAATGTTTGAAAACCACTGCTCCTAGATGTCAAAATGATGGCGCTGGTAAAGCGTTGCCTATGTGTTAAATGACTGACCACTTATATTGGAAGAGTGGCTTACTAGGGAGAAGTCCTGCTCCCGTGCCCAGTGTGAATATGCCCATACCCAGCTGACTAACTCTTCAGTTACTTGGGGGCTGAATTCACATAGCAATCCAATAATTTGAAGGTACCACTTAAAACTAACTGCTCTGCAACAAGTGGGAGACACTAGCACAAATAAAACGCCACACACCTAAAATACTCGCCTTTCCTACTCACATTAGATAAATATGTACCTGACCTTCCCAGACAGCCACATAGACAAGCTACTTTTGTATGAAAAATTCATTGGAAATGTTCAGTGTAAGAGTTCAGATAGATGGAAGCTGGAAGTGAAGATTAAGATACTAGTATTCTTGCTAACCTCTGCTTTGTTTTGTCCTTACGGGTGTGTTTCATCCAGTTGTTGACTTTCTATACACTTCTGTCTTATTTGATCACCTGACCATTCTAAATGGTGTGGTGTTTTCTCCAAGATCTGCTTTGTTACAACAAAGTAAATCTGCTTGATGCTTCTGTGAATTCAGCTCAACTTATCCTGAATGCTCTTTTTCTGCTTGTGTTTTCTCTAATCCTCTAACCTGGCTGCTGTTTTTTCTCCTCCCCTCTGTCTTGTAGAGAGGTCTGAAGAATGTGTTTGATGAGGCTATCCTAGCTGCCCTCGAGCCTCCGGAAACTCAGCCCAAAAGGAAGTGCTGTATATTCTAAACTGTTTTCTCCTTCCCCTCTTGCTGCTGCTTCTTCTGTCCCACTACTGTAGAAACTTGGTTAACAATGAATAAAATCATCCTGATTGAAAGCTTCTGTGTCTCTGCTTAACATCTTAGAGCAACTTCTGTATTAGCTTTTGGACTGAAAAAAAAATACAGTTCTTTAGTAAAATACTTACGACTGTGGAACATGAGCTGGACTTCCCTAACTCTCTTCTGCTTGGGTTGCCAGATGTGGATAGCTTTACAATTTAGGTTGTTGGGAAAGGGGCTTGGGTGTGCCATTTAAAAGAACAAAAAAAAAATAACCTAATCAAGGACTAAAGACATGTTTAATCTTCCTGAATTCCAACTGGAAAAAAGTGCACACTTCATTTTCTACTTATGAGTCTATATTGTTAACTGTATTGCATGATAAACCTACATGAAAGTGACCTGCAAGTAATGGTGTAATGTGAAGGATTTTCTGGTTCTCCTTTGTGCGGTGAGACTTTCTGTTGCTATTGCTTTGGCTGTTTGTGGAGTATGTCAGTCCTTGGGGGAAGGAAATATCAATGTATCTGCTACTGCTTTACAAAGATGTTAAATTCTTGCTTTCACTAACACCAGTAGACCTCTTCATTTTAATGATTTGATTCTTAAAGCTTGTTAATGTAACATGTAAAGTTTGCCTTTTAATTTCATGCTTCTGATTTTTGTCTTAAGGGGAAAATTTCAATTGTAGTGACCTTAAATTTTGAAATTAAAAATTGCAGTTGTTTGTATAAATGACTGATGAACCTTTATTCCTATTTGCACTCACTGGCTACAATTTAACGTTTATAAAATGTGTAGTACCCATTTTGTAACTCTCCCATTGGAATTCCATTACTGATACCATGCCCAGCTTCGGAATTCCACCTGGCTGCTGCTAACATTTGATGTGGGGGACAGAAGCTTGATTGAAATATACTACACTGTGATCCATCTTTCATGCTTGCCTCTTGTGTAACACAGGGGTCATTGCACCATGGTCTGGAATCATTGGTACTCTGTTCCAGATCCAGTTGTTTCGTCTGAATGCAATACGTTTTGCTTCATCATTAGCATGTGAAATTCGTTACCAGCAAACTATTCATAAAACTCCCATTGATTGAGGCAGTTACTTCAGTACATGTCTTGCTGCTTATGAAGTACACTGGTCTGCAGAAATATTTTCAAAGGACCACTCACTGCTATTCTCAATATCAGATACTCTGCTAAAGGACTGCTAGGTACAGCAACACAACTTGGAGGAAGCCAAGTTAAACAAAATGACTTTCTGGAAATTGTAAATCTCAATACTTTATTCACCATTATTTTGGGTTTACTTCTGTCTTGGTTTTTTGCCTTTTTTTAATGACCCAGAAAATGAGATCGCCCCTTTCTCTCTTTGCCCCTTTTCAGAAAGGCCTAAAGAATGTATTTGACGAGGCGATATTGGCTGCCCTGGAGCCTCCGGAGCCGAAGAAGAGTCGCAGGTGTGTGCTGCTATGAGCATCCCTCTACGGCCCCTCTGCAAAGCTGATGTTTGATGTCATACTAAAAGCAATGTTTAAATCAAACTAAAGATACAAATTTTAAAATTTGTTTTTGCAATAATGACAAATGCCCTGCACTCCCATCTCCCCCACACTCTCTCCCTGTGTGAGTTGAGAATGCTAGTGTTCGTTCCTAGTGCCCTTCAGTTCAGTTAAAGAATAGTTAGTTTTGAGTAATTATGTATATTCTGATCAGTACTAGTTTTTTATTTTGTTTACTGTTTCTAATTTTTGTTTAAAAACCAGGCATGCTTGTGACGACTTCCTCTGTAACAAACTAATTCTAGGCTGTCTTAATGAAGCCTTGTACCAAGCTGGCGAAACTTGGATTCATTGAATTTGCTGGGGTTGTATTTTTTAGTCAGCCGGCAGCCTGGGTGTAAGCATATTTTAGATCTGAGTCAGAAACTAAGATGTCCCAAGCTGGTGCTTATTCTCTAAAAGATGCCTTGTCCCTCTCCCCCTTCCTTTCCACTGAGTAGGTCAGAAATCCCTTATCTGCCCTTTTAAGTTATGAAACCTTTGAAATAGGAAGTGAATAATTCTTTTCTCTGTGGATGCACCATCAATTTGTATTTAAGAAAACTAGTTTGCCAGTTATTGAGGGTTGGGGGAATAGGGTCAGTTTTTCTCAAACTTGACATTACAGGCTTTCATCCAAGTACAAAGAAATAATTGAATCTTTTTTTTAAGCACACCCAACTGATGGATGGCTTTTAAACGAAAACCTACCGCTATCAATCACTGAATTGTTTGGGAAGAGCAGGTTTACAAATTACCTGGGATGTGTTAGGGTGAGTTGGAGAAGTGGTGCTGATGAACGCATATCCTACAGAACAGTTCAGCATCCTTTTTGGAGGGATGGAAAAATAGACCTGCTTGAAGTAGGAAAGAGAACTGTAGGGGAAGGAAGTCTAATGTTCGGTGTGGCACCATAGGGACCAGTTAAGGGAATCCCCTCTATCTGCATTGTGCATGTAAGTAACCCTAAAGCCTGTAAGATGGGTTCCAGTCTAATAAGGTTCATGTATGAGAACTTTAGACTCCAGTGTTAATAGGGATTTTACCAAAATAATATTTTGGCTTGCAGAGTCAATTTTTTAATCCATCTTCCCAATTCCTATTTCTTGTAGACTCATTAATGTTAAATCAATGCTTTTCATGTCTAAGGTCTTTGTATATGCATTCTTTTCAGATGTATTAAACATAAATACCTTCACAAGCCCGCCTAAGGGTAATTTTTTCCCCCTGATTTCCATTATGGTTTTTTAAGGACCAAACATAGCCAACTTATCCTCTGGTCTCCAGCTATGAGTAGCTTTTGGTCTACTCTTAACACTTAGTTCCAACTATTGATCTCTCCTTCCCCTTTAATGGTCTCAGTTCTATCAAGCTTTCTGTAATGGTCGCAAAGTAATCCTTCCACATCAAAAAATTGCCATAACATCAGGCTCTGTAAAGAGATGCATATTGTTCTCTTAAACGAAGGTTGTGGAGATACTACTCTTTAATATTTTACATGTTCCAAAATCTCTCGTAAATGAAAAGATGACATCTTCAGACTTTTTCCCCTCTGCAGTGAGAAATGCTATTCTGTTACAGAATCTCCCTTGTTGCTTTCTGTTTGTGCATAGATCTCAGGAGACTAAATAACATAATGTTCCCCTCTCCCAAAATATGTTTTGGTTTTGTTAGCAATTTGTCCAATCTGTGGTGATCAATCACCGAACTGAAGTCTTGCAGTGTGGAAGCATTATTTTGTATTAACGATTAAAACACTTACAAAGAGCTTTGTTAAAAATTGCTTTTAAGAAGCTGAATGGAGTTGTACAACAGCCTAAATAGCCAAATGAAAAACGTTTGTGGCTTCCATCTTTTTAGTTTGCAGTTGGTGCGGCCACTGAGCACTGCTTTTGCAGAGTTCAGCTTCTCTAACTAATTGTACAGGAATGCTATGCTTCGCGATGAGCATCAGTGCTGTTGGAAAAACTGGACTGCACATCCAACGAACGTTGGGGGATGCAGGCTTCTGACACAGCTTAGGGCAGGGATGAACAGGGACTTGCATCTCCTATGATGCTCTGCAGACTTCAGAGGTGAATATCCTCCTACAAAACATCCCTAAATCCAGTAGTGAAACTGGCAACAGGGCTTGCGTAGGTAAAGGTAGACACTAACGCAACTTGCTGAAATAAAGCCTGAAAGGGAGGAGACTCTTCAATTTCCATGTTCTTCTAGGAGTAGTTTTCAAGTTACAAAGCTGTTGCTCCAAACTCAAGAGCATCTCACTTTCCACCTGTGTATGCCCTCCTTGAGGAGCTGTGTGTACATCTAGTTGGCTGGTCTGTCTCATTCAAAGACCAGTAATGTCTCATGAACCCTCTCTCTCTCAAAAAGGAGTCTTCTATCCAAACCCAGGAACTCTGCTAGGAAGAGGTCCTGCAGTGTGAACTTGACTGACTGCCTAACTTCTTTGTGGAAGAGCATGTTTTGAAGGCTTTGATTCATGAAGAAACATATGGGCTTCCAAGAGACTTATCCTATCTAGCAACTATCTAAATTGCAAATGAGTTTACAAACCTTGTGCAGATGGCCTCTTCCTCTCTTCCCCCAATAGCTGTAGCATAGCATTTCTCAAACTCTGTTCTGCAGGACACTGTTATTCCATGTGATGTAAATAGGTGTTTAGTGAAAATTTTTCAGTGCTAATGTTTTTCCTTGGGGGTTTTTTGGATGTCTTATTTTATAGACTCTTACATCAACTTCTGAGCAATATGCATGGAAATGTTTTGGTATGAAACATCTCCTTTCCCCTCATCCCACCCCCAACCAGCATGTATGTGATCTGTCAATATATTCCAAGCCCAAAACTATTCTATGGCCAAATTAATTTGGGAAATGCTGCTGTAGCAACATCTAGTATGTACATGTAAACACGTCCCTGTTTTAGAAGGTGATGAAATGCTAGATAATGAAAACAGCTTAATTTGGGGTTTTGATAACATAGCAACTACCTCTTTTATTTAGCTGCAGGGGAATGCTGCCTTTGTAGGGTGCCTGTCAGCAGAATTGGGTGACAAGGTTGGATCCATTGGTGCTGCTTTAACTTGGCCTTGCACTGAAAGATGCCTGGACCATTTTTGCTTCCTCTGCTAAAGGAAGACATTGGTCTCCCCTTTCCCCATCAAAAGTGTCTAGGCTTAAATGTAAATGATCTGTTTTTCTCTTCTTTGTACTATACCTCTCCTAAGGCTTTTCTAAAAATCTACAAAGCTAACCCAGCAGCTGGTACTCATGCCCCAAAACATCTTCATACAAGTTGAATGTAGTGTAGTAATCTGTGTACTGTCAGGATCAAAGAGTGTGTTAGTAGGTGAGCCTAATAGATGCATGTCTATTACATCCCGTTGCCTCTTTTGTTTGCTCTTTAAATAGAAAAAAAGGGCTAGATCCCTAGCTTTTCCTCTCTGAAAACAAATATTCCTTTTACATGAGTTTTGTCATTGCATGAAGTCAGGAAGGGTGATAACTTTGGGAGCACTTTGTTAAAATGTTGGCAACACAACGAGAAAGTACAGGTTCTGGACCAGCACTCCAAGTTCTGTCTGGTGCTATTCAAGATGATAGTCTCTACTAATGAATCTCAATGGCCTTGACTTTGTCATGTGGTGTCTTGGTCACAAGTTGTGCTTGTACATGACTAGAGACCACAGCATTCCTTTGGTTTCAGGAAATGTGACTTGTGTACTCTGTCCTTTCAGAGAAGAGAGCACACTCACTGGTTTGAAAGCATGTTCATAAAAGGGGGATTGGAGCATCCCCAAGAACCATAGTTTGCTTAACAAACGTAGTTAAGAACAGAATCTTGGTTTCAGATAAAGTAGTTGCCTGTTTCAAAGAGGTTATATGTAGAGCCCTGCAAATCTGCAGATATCTGCATTATAGCCATGGCTATCCGCAGACCATTTCTTGTAGATGCAGATGGGATACAGATCCACATCTGTGAAGGTTTAGATATCTGCATTATATCTGCATCTGCGGCTAGAACATGGATATCCGCGGACTATTTCTTGCAGATGCAGCTCGGATGCGGGTATCCGCGCAGGGCTCTAGCTATATGGTAAAGTTAATTTACTTGAATTCAGTAGTACCAGAGGATAGGGGTTGGAGCTCAGGTGTGGAAAAATAATAGAATGCTATCCCCTTCCATGTGTTCAATGTCTCTTAGCAGAAGGACCTTGCTCATGAACCACTGATATTTATTTCAATATTATAATAGACAAGGTAGGCTAGGTAATGTTTATTAGACTGATTTCGGTTGGTGGAAGCTACTAGAAAATCTGATTTCCTTCCCCACACCTGAAGAGGGCCCTGTGCAATTCAAAACTTTGTACCTACCACTAACAGAAGTGGTCCAATAATATTACTCTCACCAGCTTGTCTTTCTCATGTTCTGGGACCAGCATAGCTATACTAACTCAGCTGTTATAATATGACTTTTCATTATCCTATATTAATTATTAATGTAATGAACAGTTTCTACTTCTCAAAAGTATTTTGTCTAAATATTTTCAACCCTAAAAATCTCCACTGGTTCTAATACCAGTTCAGCTCTCCCCACTTTAGCAAAATCAGGTACTCAAATCTCGATGGGCCACTGATTGTTTGTGTTAGCTAGACCTGCGGTGGGCAAGGTTACATCAGTGTTGCCCTACATTAGCCTGGTAGCCTGCTTGCATTTCCCTTGGTGCTAATATCAGCAGCGCTGAACTGCTATGAGATATGGTGACATTTTTTGGAAACTTTGGGGGACGTCTAGCAGCCAGCTGTCAATTTGGTGGTTGTAATGGAAAAGCTTTAACCTGAGTATTAGAGTTAGAAGCAGAATTTTTGGTTTAATGAAAGCTCAGATTCTGCAAAAATTGACCTGGCACTAAGGAAGTATCGTCAGCACATCCCTCAGGATAGTGTCCCACAGAAGTGGGAACTGTAATCCTCTTCTGAGGAGGAAATCATGCCAAGCAGTGGGAAAGTGTTTGATGGGCCAGGTATCTTCTAGCTAGTAAAAACCAAGCCACTTAGGAAAGACATTTTCTAGCAGGTTTACTTAAACACCATCTTTGTGATAGAATAGCACCTGCACTCAGGAGCTTTTTATTCTGAAAATGGTGTTTTTAACAGCATAGTGTGGTCCTAACGAACAATGTGGTCACCTTTTTTTGCAGCAGGTACCCAGAGCAATACTCGGAAGGCTTATTAGAGAAGGTCCCTACAAACTTCTCTAACCTGGGCTGAGGCACAGAAGTCAGGGACCATTGCTGGTTCTTTTAAGTAGTGACCCTCTAGCACCGGTGCTTCAGCTCATGTGCACTGTAGGTTCCTCTGATTGGTGTTTTTTTTGTTAACTGTGTCTATTTTGCTGGGTACAAGGTTGTGTACCCTTTCTGTATATACAGCTTTGCTGCCTATACAGCACTAAGTGTCTGTAGGGCTGGGCAGGCACGCTGCCCTCAGTTCCTTCTCAACCACCTTGGCCTAAAACAAAGCTGCAGAGTGTCTGCTTCCAGTATGCCTCTTATTAGAATAATTTTTTAATTGTAGTAGAAATTTAACTTTAGTGAGGGGAGTGCCTCTTTGTTTCCTTCCATCAGAAAGCCTTGCCTTCTTTGGAAGATGCGTCTGGCTGTCTGGGCTTCAAATGTTGCCTCATTTGCTAGGAGGCTATCCTCCTTGGCAATGTTATTTCCAAGTCTCTCTACTGCCTTGGAAAAATCACACATTACACAAATCCAGAGTTAGGAAGAACTAGAACAAAGTGAGGCATCTCATGTTTGATGCTCCCTTTGCCTTTTGGTGGAGCAAGGTTCATATATTCCCTTTCTACCTTGGCTTCTGGGGCTATCTAGTGTCCCTCTTACCTTAGCCCATCACTCCCCCAAGAAGACCTCTACCAGCCCCAGTAACAAGGGCCCTGACTCGTGCTAAGGAGTCTGCTTCAAAGAGGCCTTGGACTCATTTACTTCTAGATCCTGCAGCTTCTACGGTACTGATTCCTTTGATGCCTAGTTACCTGTTGGTGGAGGTAGTAAATGAAGAAGAAAAGCATATAAGGTGATCTGATATGACAAGCACCAGAAGCTTTTCAATCATTTTGGATGTAAGTCCTATTCACTGGTAACCCTACAATTTAGAATCACTAATTACCAGGCACTTATGTTCAAATATAGTTTTATTAACTCTGAAAATTTACTGCATTAATTTAGCATCTTTCTCTAAAACAAAGAGAGCAATTCCAAGCCAAAGCCCAGTTATTGGCCCAAGCAGCCCTCCAAGCATCCTTTTGTGCTGGCCGTGCTGGAGCCCGTTCCATCTCTGTGGTAGTAGTCATGCATAAGGCATCGTGATTTTAGCAGTCTGGCTTTCTAGGGTAGGTCCAGAGTATGGTGGAGGACCTACAATTTGACAAGCTCAAGTCATTGGCAGAGAAAATGGAAAAGTTCCTCCATACTCTAAATTCAAGTCAGGCTGTAGTTGCTGGGAATCTACATGCCTGTGAGCAAAAAGGTTTAGTAGATTGCACATTGCCCAAAGATCCCATCCAGTACTTGTCACTGGATTCCGGAGGCTGACTGCTCCCTGCAGAAAAAAGGACAAGTTCCCAACAAAGAGAACCATAAAACCTGTTTTGTTCTGATAGGCTATTCTAGGGTTTGAAGCCTTTCCTGCCTCTTCAACTTGCTCGTGCCAATAGTTTGCCTCCCCTCCCCCATAGTTCCCATTTCTGCCATGCATGGGAGCACATCACCACAGACAAGTGGGTTTTGGAGATAGTTTCATTGGTCTATACCAGAAGCGCACAACCTGTGGCCCCTGGGCTGCATACAGCCCGAGTGCATGTTCTGTGCGCTCCTCTGGGAGCGGAGCAAGTAGGGGATCACGTGATGTGACCTCCCCCCCCCCCCAACCGCACCTTGCATTTGTGACCCTCAAGTGGCCTTAAAAAATGCAATTTGGCCCTTAGCCAAAAAAGGTTCTGCACCCCTGGTCCATACTATCAACTTCCCAGTGCCTCTTCAGAAACCCCTCTTATGAACTACTAAAATAGGAGCTAATTTATCCTGCCTAATTAAAGGAGGAAGTCTGTGTCACCTCTGCATTGGGGGAAAGGGGTTCCTGAGAGACTCTCATACCAAAGAAAACCAGAGCGGGGAGACCAATTTTAGATTAGGCTTTAACACATTTTTTTTAAATCCCAAAAATTCAGAATGGGGACTCTAATAGCTATAATTACTTCATTGGTCTAAGGGGATTGGTTTTCAGTCTTCAGTCTCCAAGAGGCATATTTCCATATTGCTATCCATCCAACCCCCAGAAGCTCTGTGGTAGGATGGGATCACTTCCAGGATCATACACTTCCTTGTGGTCTCTCTCCATCTCTAAGAATGCTCTCAGAGGTTGATGGGGGGTAGCAGGGGGCTGATTCAAACACTTCCTTTAGCAGGTTGAGGGTACAACCCCGGGATGTCCTTTCACTTCAGAGTCAAATTCACATTTGACCCTTATGTGCTGAGGGCTATAGCTGCTATTTCCCCTTGCATGTTTTGGGCCCTCCTGCTTTACATTTTTCAGAGCTATTCTAGACTGAGTAGGTAAAAACCAACATGAGCTGTAGTCAGTTGTCCCACAGAACTGTGGTATTTAGATTAAGGCTTTTACTGAGGAAATATACGCAAACTTGCTAGAGTTCCTTGGGTAAAGTGCCCACCCTTACTCAATGCTTTTGCTGCGGTGCAGCAGACCTTGCTGTCAGCACTGAGCACTGCACTTGGGGGGTGGCCTTTGTCAAAACACAGGCAGCCTATTATGTAGAAAAATAGGCCCCTTGATGGCTAACCAGCGGGAAGAGCACAGCTGAGAGTGTGCACACAAGCTCATGGGAAGCTTTTAAGTCTCCTCTGAGAGTGGTAATTAATTGCTTCATAATTGAGAACAATATTGGAGGAATATCTGCGCCTGCTGAAACACTCCAACAGAACAAAGTGTCAGCCCAGCTCCATTACCTCTTCAGCGGGGAGGATTGGACACAGGCCCTCTCAAAAGCTGTGGGCCTGCAGAGGAATAGCCCCATCTTCCTCTGAAACTTCTTAATTACTGGTTTAAAGTGTCCAAGGAACCTGCACTTGCTCTTTGCTTTCTAGTACTTCTTTGCTCCCTAGGGGCCTTTATTTTTGTGAAGGCCAAAATTTTAGGAAAGAAAATCTTTAGTGTAGTTGCCCTTTTCAGTATTTAAAGCCCTTTTGTTCTCTAATTGTACCTGAATGGATCCTGCAGCCTCTGCACCTTAGCTTTTTGGCTTTAGAAAGGGGCTTTGTTCTAGTCACTCCACTGCAGAGGGAGCGTCCTTGCCTGTGTGAATGGAATGTGCTGTGTGTGTAATACTCTGCCTGGCGGAGGTAGAAGAGATCCTGTCAAAAAGCCGTGTACATCCATAAACAAAAACCCAGGTACAGTCCAACAGCCCTGCTCATCAGTTTAATTAAAAAAAGCCAAACAAAAGCAGTGCACAGAGTGCTAAAAGATTATCAAAGCCTGATCATTTCAGGTGTAAGTGCAATATTTTTATATTTCAATTGATTGATAAGATGGTAAAAATGAGAAAGGAAGCAATTTTTCAGTAATAATGGTCTGTGCCCTTTTGTATTTTTGTCTGACTTTGTAAGCAAGTTTTTAAGTGAGGTGAAACTTGGGGTACACAAGACAAATCAGACTCTTGCAAGGGGTACAGTAGTTTGGAGAGGCTGAGAGCTGCTGTGTTACAGGGCCGGTAGTATTTGTACCCATTCTAGATGAAGTAGTATGAATACACAAAATTTGGGCCGAGTGAGTCATACTTTTGCAAGTTGAAATGCCATAGACACCAAAGAAATAGAGATAAATGGGGGTGGGGGGTCCCCATTCTCTAGATACTCTTGCTGCTGCTTTTTTCTCTCTTTTTAATGTTAGTTAAATTGAGTGACCTCTAGGTTTTATTTCCCTGAGGCCTGTTCTCCCTTTACTCTCACTTTGAATTTTGCCAGGAGTTCCTTTACCTTTCATATATAGTTAGGGTAACGGGGTTAGTAGCATCTATTGATTTTAGCCAGCTACTGATTGAAGCTCTTTTCTCTTTAAAACCCTTACTCACCTTGAACTACCATCTCCCCATCATAAAAGGTTGGTGGGGTTGCAACCTTTCCAGCAGCATGTGACGTGCCAAGGGCTGCATGGGGTGATCACAGGCAGTTCTAGCTAGCAGCGGGGACATGTTTCTCACATTCTCCCAGCTTTGCCAAGGTTGGCTGTGGACCATCTTGCTATTTTCCTCCCTCCCCTGTGACGCTTGAGAATTTTGGAAGTTGAAAAATTAGCATTGCCAGCTCTAGGAGCCCCGCATGCAGGGCTGTGCCATGATCCTTTCAGATGCAGGACTGGCTATTTCAATTCAGTGAGACATTTTGAGCATGCAAAACCTTTACCACTGTTTGCTGAACTATAAGAAAGACACAAACCACACAGCTATCTGCACTAGGATCAGCAGGGTGGGAGTCTGGACCCCATGTCCATTTATCCTTTCTGAGCCAGCAATAAATTGCTTTCTCCTCTAAGTAGTGTCCTGGTGGGTGCTCCACTGTTGGTGTGCGCGTGTGCGCCGCACCATGGATCAGAGATCTTTGCAGCCGTGCCCATCAGGGTCGTGCGAGCACAATGTGCATGTCTCACAGTGCTTTTGTGCCCTTTGAGCTTGCGTGACCCTCCCCTCCCTCACTTCCTCTCTAACTGCTCGCGCCCACGGACAGAGCCAGCCTTCTCTCCTCAGTTCTTCAACAACCTTTCCTAAACCTGTCACTTCCTTTCTCCCTTTTTTTCCTCCAACTTCCCTCATTATTTTTCTTGCCATATTTTTTTCTCTACTGCATTTGAAAACAAAAAACAAAACAAAAAAACCTCACCCACCTGAGAGAGAGAGAGCTCTGAATACTCTCATGCCTGGGTCCCCAGGTTTTAAACGTTGCAACATCTGCAGGGACGCAATACCGGCGTCAGATGGCCATCCGGTATGTATTAAGTGCCTGGGTGAAGAACATGTCACTAGCAAATGTGACCACTGTAAAAACAGGAGTGCCAGGGCCAGAAGAGACCGCGACCTTCACCTCAAACTACTCATTGGGGCAAGGTGCTACTAGATCAGTATTGCCACAAGCCCAGGTAGCCTTTGACTAGCTGGACCAGCTTCTAGGCAGCCCACCCCTAGCTGCTTATATTATAACAAACTTACCTGCAGGTCTCCCTTTTCTTCTGGGTGACCATATAGCGCTGAGTAGCAGCTGTGGCCTCTGCATAGGAATGATATTCTCCGGATCTAGCCTCAGTGGGCAAATCTCCTGTACTTCCCATTGCTGTGAGTGGGGTCCTATCCAAAGCAGATTGCTGATTGAATGGTTGTACCTTTGATGTTACAGCTAAGGAAATTGTTGCATGGTGAGACCTCATTGCTCAGACACAAAGATGCAACCCCCTGAGCCTTCTATGTAAAGGATGAGGTAAAAAATTAACAGGGAAAAATACTGTTTAAAATGGGAAGCCTTTAGAGTGATTTACTAAAACAAAACAAAAAAAACCCACCGCCTTTTAAGGCAGAGATGCTTTCTTCTTCTCTCACCTGTCTCTGTTCAGGAAATGCAGTGTCATGAAGTCCTGATGACTCAGTGGAAGGGGCGGGAGTAATTAAAGACTTTTATGGCCACATCAAAGGCTTGAGGAGCACTTTGATTCCTGGGGCCAGCCTTGGAAGTGCTGTGAACAAAAACAGAAGTGGAAAGAGGCCCCAAACAAGCTGATATTTCCACAGGAAACCCTCTCACAGTGTTCATTCTTGGAGAGAGACAAAGGAACAAACAAATTAGAATTTCAACAAGGTCGGTTGACCGGCATCTCCCAGCCCTGAAACCCCCTTGGAAATGCTCCCTTATGTAGGGAAGCGTTGCCTTAGTCTCAGTATTATGTGTTATCTGAGACACTTACCTAGCTTCCATTACCATAGTAGCTGAAAGTCTCACAATCTGGAGGCATTTACTCTCATGACCTCTGGGGGTAGGGCAGTGCTTTGTCCCCACTTTACAGGTGGGAAGCTATTCGGCTTGGCGGAGGTCACACAGGGTGTCAGTGACCAAGCGGATGTGAACCCAGGTCGCACATGTCCCAGAGTAGCACCTCACACTACTGGACCATCTTCCCCCTGTAACTGTACTAAATGGGCCAGGAAATCATACCCCATCTGTTTGCGCTGCCTAACTAAATGAACCATGAGAGACTCCCCTTTCTGGTCCCTGCACCTTCGGTCCAGCACTCTGGGCACAGCTGTCACGTAATGGCCCATGTGATGAGAGAAGCTGGCTGACCATCACCGTCTCTCTTTGCGACCTGTGGTTGGAACCTGGATAACACCTGCCTCCTAAGGGGAATGAAACACAGAGAGAGGTTGGCTCTGGTAAAAGGCTGGCCCAAAGGGCGTCCCTTGAAGCTGAGGGCAGGGAGCCAGGGTGCAAGGCAGAGGACATAGAAATCACAGCCACACTGGAGGAATTCTGCAGCCCATGCCTGTCCAGACTCAGCAGCCTCCCGCAAGTGCAGCCATTCCCAGCCACATACGTCCAGTGGGGCTGATCGCACAGAGCACCAGCCTCGCCACCCTTCATCCTGCTGTGGCTTTTAGGAGGGCACACACAAGGCTCCTTGGGTTGCCCAGGCCCAGGTAACAGAACCCACCTGCTGGACAGGTTTAGCACGGCTGTTCGTCCTGGGGGGGCTAGTTAAGCTGAGTCCTCTCCCCGCACTTTATTCTAAGAGCTTTTCCAAAAACAAGCCAAGTCTGCTCCCTGGCCCAAGCAGCTTTCAGTCTCAATTTAGCCCCATTAGCTCCTGTCTACCCACGGAGTATAACTGGGACCAGGAGAGCTGGTTACAATAGTTCCTGTGTGATTTACATAGGACTTAGGCCCCCCCAAAGTGGGGGAAAGCACCACATGCAAATGTGCAAACCCCTTGCAATGCTTGTGTGGCCAGTGCCAGGGAGAAAGATTAGTTTGCAGCAGAGAGTGCACTGGAAACAGGACTGAGCTGCCCAGGACTGAGTCAGCAGCATCTGGTTCCACCTTAGTTTAACAAGACATGTGAAGAGCTCAAGGTGCTAATTAGCTTCCTTTCACCTACTGCTGGGTGGCAGCTTTGAAGCCTAAGGAGTGGGGCAGGTTACAGGCAGCCCTGGTGTTCATAAATAAATACCTTTCAAGATGCCCTCTGGTGGTTTCACAAGAAACATCTGAGATGTCCAAAGAAGTAGTTTTTTTTCCTCATTATTTGACACTGCATTTCCTGTCTGTAGGCAGTCTTTGGAGTAGAAGGGAGGAAGGCAGGCTGTGCATTTGCCCAGGGCCCTGCAGGGGAGCTCCCCCATGCGCTGCAGCTGTTTTAAATCTTCTGGCAGCCTGGGGTGGGAGGGGGGGGCAGTGATGCATCTGTGCTGGCAGCGAATGGAGGGGGGCAGTGAGGCAGTGGTCAAGTGGGGGGGGGGGACTGGCAGTGGGCCCTGATGAGACCTTGACTTTTGCCCCAGGCCCTGGAATCCCTAAGACTGCCCCTTTTTCTGTTGTGTGTGTAATGGCACCAACAGTCAATCAGGTTGAAGAGCCTTCTCTGCCACTCCAAGCATTTCCCAAGCCCAGGAAAGGCCTGAGTGAGGGGTCCCGCTGGGCAGAACATGTGCCGATTCCCTCCCAGACGCATGGATGGTATAACTGTCTCCATTGAGGATCCCAGCTGACATGCAGGGTGTGGCTTCAGGGGTAACCTCATTTACATTGCTGTAGGGCATCAGAATGGGCAGACAAGTCAGACCTGAGGGTAATCGAGCCCAGCATGCTGTCTACATGAGTGGCTGGAACCAGATGCTTTATTCACCCCCTCAACAGTAGGAGACATTTTCTTTATCCAACATCACTGAACACAGACCACTGGACCTGGGCTGCAGGCTGACTGCTGGCAAACCTGTCAGCTTCTGCAAGCCAAGCACTGAGTAGTCAGACTCCTTCGATAACATCTGTATGTAGGTTGTGCTCCACTACAAGCCTCTAAAGATTACCAACTGATACTCACAGCCTTGGTTATCATAGGAGAAACCTGCACATCTTGACTCTCTTCCACCCCCCCTGCAAGATGTGATGCTGTCTCCATCACAGGGCAGGTGAGCGTCTCTGCTCCTTTCCTTTTGTTTTCTCAGGTTCTGCATGGACTTGGCGGGCATTTACGGGAGATTGCTATGGAGGAGCCCTGGCATAGCCACACGTAAGGACTCTGCACAAAATGAATGGGGCTTTCCTGTGGAAATCTCTTCCCTGCCCCTTCCCATCACTGCACAACTCTGGCACTTTAGCAAGCTGGTTCCCTGCCTGCCTCATGGTCTGTATTGTCCCCTCCATCCAATGTAGGGCCTGGCAGCTGGTGTGTGTATGTGAGCACATGTGAAGGGTGGTTCTGAAGCTCTTTTCTAAGTCCCCCTCTAATGGATGCAGCGGCTATCCAGCCAGCCAGTGGGAGAGAGGAGGTGCCCAAGATGCTAATAATGCCCCTTCTCCTGCAGCAGGACAGCACGTGGCCTCATACATCCCTGTGGATGCTCCAAAGGCTCCCCCTAGGGAGACTCTCCTTTCATGCCTCCCTGTCACTGCCAGTTCAGAACTGTTCTCCCACATCGACTGCTCACACCTGTCACTCTCGCACCATGTGTCCCTCTTAAACGGGTGGGGATGGTATAGGAAGAGATGCCTCTCTCTGTAGAGGGGATGGGCAAGCACCTGGAGAATGGGACTGACAACGAAGAGAGCGTGCAGGCCATTTACCATGGTAGAGGCAGAAATCGTGACTGTCCATTTGAAACTGCTGGGAGCAATAGTCTGCTGAGTGAACAAGGGTAGATGGGAACCAGGGGCTCAAGCCATCAACATGCCATGGCTGGCTCTGATGCAGAAGGCTCATCCAGCTCCTGCCATATCTTCAGCTCACCCTTGGTCCAGCCATCAGTGTGGTGAGCCATGCAACTCCCTCTTCCCAAGACACTGCCACTGCTGGAGATCAGACTCAAATGTAACCACCACCTATGAAGACCCATGGTCCACAGTTCTTCCAGAATGACATTCTTTGCCTTCCCCCCAAAAGCCCCATTTCAAGCCTATCTGCAGACCATATGCCCACCCTGTCGCTTCCTTCCCAGAGTCCTCTGTCCTCCACTATCCCCACATTTCATCCAGCTTAGGGCTGGAAGATCTGAGCTATTCTGGAGCCCCTTCACATAAGCCTGCTCCTCACAGTAGCAAAAGGCAGAGGAAGCCACCTATTTTCAGCTCCTCCAGAGCCACCTATGTAACAGCTCTTCCAGAGCCAAAGCTGGCAATGCTCCCGTGGCCCACTCTCAGCCTTGCTGCCCCCTTGGCCTCTTGCTGAGTTCCAGCTGGACGGTGCATTGTTCAGTTTGCAGATGTAATGGATTAGGATGCTAGCAGAACCCAAGTACACCGCAACTACTTTATCAGCTGCCTCCAGGTGTGCCTCCTATTGCCAAGTCAGTCTGCCACCTCCTCTCCTCAATGGGCTCCATCCAGCAACCTCTTGTGTCCCCAGATTTGGAATATTGCTTGATAGCTCTTCACAAGGGCTAGCACTGGCTGCCGGGAGCCTGCGTTCTCCCAACCCTCTTCTCCCACCTCCCCGTGTAAAATCAGGAGTGTACCGACTGGCTCTGTTGCATTTCCCTTGGGCAAGTGATTTCCTCAGTCCCCCTTGCACCCGCCTCAAGCCTGTCCTCCTTTATCCTTTGCCCTGCCCAGTCCACCTGGAGTTTCTGTAGGCCATGCTTGCTCCTGCTGTATGAGCTGCAGGGGTCCAGGTTTCCTTGTGCAGCACTGACCCCACAGCCTGTGGAGTCTGTAATCAGGGTGCAGTGGGGTCTCTGGGGGCTGTGTCTGCCTGAACCAAGCAGTGGCTTGGGAGAGGAGTGTGTTAATTGTGCATCCTTCTGGATCCACTGACATCACTTTAGCAGTGGTTTTCAAACTTTTTTTCTAGAAACCCAGTTGAAAAAAAATCATTTATGCCCGCGACCCAATAATTACATCTTTCAGCAATGCATTCCAGTCTTTTGGCGGTGGCAGCAGGGGACACCGTGACCCGGTACCTGACGGTCTGCAACCCAGCACTGAATCCCGACCCATGGTTTGAAAACCACTCTTTAGGAAAATGCCTCATGCACCTGGAAGCTCTTTTAGCTGCCCAAACTGCAGGATGTTCAAACCCCTGGATGACAGGAGAGGACCTGGAAGACAGGAGAAGGCTTAGCGTAGTGGCCATCTTTAAAAGGGGGGAGCCAGGGAACTACGGTACAGTCTGCCTGACTTGGATATTGGGGAAGCTACTAGAGCAATGTATAAAACATTCAGTTTGCGAATACCTGGAGAATGAAGGGGTGATCACTAACAGTCAGCATGGCTTTACCGAAAACAAATCCTGCCAAACCAACTCAATTTCCTTCTGTGACAGGGTAAGTGGTTTGGTGGATGGGGGAATGTGGCAGACATCATATACCTGGACTTCAGCAAGGCTTTTGACACAGTCCCACATAACATTCTGATAAGTAAACTGGAGAAATGCAGGCTCAGCAGAGCTACCATTAAGTGGCTTCATAAGCAGTTAAACAACCACAGCAAAAGAGTAACTATGGAATAATGGAATGATGTCGGATTGGAGGGAGGTCTCAAGTGAGGGTCCACAAGGGTCTGTTCTGGGCCCAGTATTGTTTAATATCTATATTAATGACCTGGATGTAGCAATAGTGTGCAGAAGACACAAAGCTAGTGGGTATTGCCTATGTTCCGGAGAACAAAGCTAAAATTCAGGGGAATCTTGATAAATGGGAGAACTCGGCTAGAGACAACAAAATGAAACTCAGCAAAGACAAATGGCGGGTACTAAAGATAGGGAAGGAACACCAAATGCACACATACAGAATGGAAGAAAACTGGCTCTGCTGCAGCACTGCTGAGAAGGATCTGGGAGTTGTGGCGTCTCACACCCTCAACAGGAATCAGCAATGCAATGCTGTTGCGAAGAAAGCAAAAGCAATTTTCGGTTGTGTTTACAGAGGCCTAGCGTGCAAGTCACAGTAGGGGATAGTACCACTCAGTGCTGGTTAGACTTCAGCTGGAGTGCGGTGTTCTATTTTGGTCACCAGTGTATACAAAGGATGTCAAAAAACTGGAAAGGATCCAGAGCTGAGTGGCATATATGATCAAAGGGATGGAATACAAGCCATGAGCAAAGTTCTAAAAATATTGGGTACGTTTAGCTTAAAAAAGAGGAGATAAAGGAGGGACATGATAGCTGTCTTCAAATGCTTGAAAGGCTGCCATAAATAAGATGAAGAAAAATTCTCTTTTGTCACAGAGGACAGGACAAGAGGCAGTGGATTCAAACTACAGCATAGCAGATTTAGGTTCAATCTCAGGAAAAACTTTCTAACTATAAGAACAGTAGGGCAATGGAACAGATGGTCTACAGCGGTCGTGGCAGCTCCTTCACTGGATGTTTTCAAAGGAGGCTGGGTAGCCCATCTGTCTTGGATGGTTCAGACTCAACAAATCCTGCATCTTGGCAGGGGGCTAGTCTCAATGACCCTTCTGGTCCCTTCCAACCCTCTGATTCTATGGCTTCTCTTGGCCACAGCATGTGGCAGTGATGAGATCGTCCTCAACTCATGCCAGTAAAAGCTGTGTACCACAGTGCTGCATCACCTACTCCACATGGATACAGCGTGTGTGTGTGTGTGTATGTGAGAGTGCAGCACTGTGTGCGCAGAGGTGTAAACAGACAGCCAACAAGTGAACAGTTTTCTTTGTAAAAAGGCTGTAGCTCCTTCACTTTCTCACAGTGTGTCTGATGCAGTTGCTTGTGTCAGACACTGGTGGGGAATCACCCTTATATCAGCGGCTTCTTGCCAGTGGGGCAAGCCTAGGTGTGACCACCACTCTAATTACAGGGAGGCTTGGGGCGGCTGGACCCTGTTACTCCTTTTAGGGGCTGTCTGACTTCTGCCTTGCTCCTCGCCACCATTTAAAGCAAGCCACTTCATATTCAGGCCCCCTATTTTTTCCCCATGATTTGAGCATGGTGTGAGCATGATCTTCGAACTCTCAAGGCATTGCCTAATTCTCACACGGCGTCCAAGCAGCAAGAGACAGCCTGGCTCCCATCGCCTCACTGGAAAGCAACTCCTTTCACTCCATAAATTCCTGCTTTTATTGCTGCCTTATGCCAAGACAGCAGGAAACCACCTTGGCACCAGCCCTCCTCCAGTAAGTGGTGTTTTAAAAAAAACACAGTATCAGGGTTGGGCTGTCAGAGATGAGGGAGGGGAGAGGAGAAGAGGGGCAGGAGAGTGGATGGGATGGTAGGTGGAGATAGGAGAGGGATGAGTGCAGTGGGTGTACACATGGCTGGTGAACAGAAGAGACTCAGGTGATGCCCTGAAGTGAATAAAAACAACCCAACTTTGGAAGATGGCTAAAAATCAGGCTTCTGGCACCATCCCAACAATAAACCAGCTTGGAGACGCCTGGCTTGGGTGAGAGCCCCATGGGCTGAATCCCATACAGCTCTGGAGAAAGATCAGGTGAGGACACGCAGCCTGGGGGGCTGGGGTGCCATGGTCCAGGCAGGAAGGTCTCTTTGGCCATACTTCCTGTGACTTCTCCCTGGGCTCCACTCCTTCCATTGGAAGATCAGGAAGGAATAGGAATGACCCAGTGGCCTTCTCTTCCCTGGCACAACCACAGGAAGGTGCATCTCCATTAGGGCTCATTTTATCTATCCATTTGGTACTGATAAACGCTGCTGGCTCAACAGCCCTGGAGACACAAGTCTTATCCACAGGCAGCCATCACCTGGGCTGCCCCCCAACCCTAGTGGCGGCAGTGGGAGATGGAGGGAGGGAGAGGCGTGGTCAGTGTTCATGGCATGTGATTGCCTGTGGATGGTGACACTTAGGGGGCTGACTTGTGATCTCTTGTGGTTGGCAGCGGTGAGCCTCCTAGACCCACAGTAGGGCCATTGCCCCACAGAGGGCCAGCAGGCACAGCCCCATGGCAGCAGTGAGCACACAGGGACAGCAACAGCCCAGCTGAATTACAGCCGGCCTGTGCCTGTGCCCTGCCTCTCCCCAAGTTCTGAGTGCAGAGCTGAGCCGGCGCCCAGAGGTGGCAGAGCTTGGTCTCTGATCCACCTCCTGTTCCCGCCCCATGAGGCAGTTGAGAAAGAGGAAGACACAGTGTCTGGAGTGTGGGGGGCTTGGAGACAGGAGAGCTGCGGGGATGCTGGCCTGGAGTGGGGAGGAGACTGGGAGTAGTGAAGGAGAAATGGAAGTGTTTGGGGAGGGCCATGGAGGTTTCGGATGGAATTGACACAGCTGGAAAGCACAGTGGGATTTACTGGCGTGGCAAAACTCACTGACACCAG
>ML685803.1:8384106-8426337 GCA_007922175.1 Pelusios castaneus
TTGTCTTGGGGTTAAACAGGGACTATGGATTTTTCTCGCATTACAACCAGCATCAGAGTGGGCCTCAATCCTTTGTTCAGTCTCAGAGGAATAGTTCCAGAGATGGGTGTTGGCTGTAGACTGAGGACTTGAGAGCAAGATGGAGTTGGGGTTGCTGCCTTTTATCACCTCTGGCCTTCTCCATGCTGTGTGCAGTTCTCTCCAATCAAATTGGAGCTGAGTCACATGTTTAAGTCCTAGTGGCCCAAGAGGTTTTCTTCTTCGGCCCATTATACGGGGGAGCTTCCTTAATGGGCCATTAAGGAGACAATGGCCAGGTAGACATTCAGTCTGGGGAATTTTCCCAGCCTTACACAAGTTAAAATATAACAATCATATTCCTAACTTCTAATATGAATACAAATCCTACACATAAACTATATAATCATTCCCCACAAATTATTACCTTTCTATTGACCCCAAACATGGCATAGTTCCTATGGATTATAACAATCATAAAATATTAATACAAAATAATATCATAAATGGTTCCTTAAACCCTGACAGCGTCACACTGGGGTAGCCCTGAGTTGACTTAGGGCTACCCCACGTCTACACTGGCTTAAGTCGACTCGCCTTAAGTCGAATTAATTCGAGGTTTAATAAAGTCGACTTAATTTACATTAAGTCGACTTTATTTTCCTTAAGTCGACTTAAGCAAGTTGCTTAAGTCGACTTAAGGAAACTGTAGTTTAGACGCAGGTTAAATTAAGTCGACTTAAGCAAGCTTAAGTTGACTTAATTTACAAGTGTAGACGCAGCCTATGATTCTAAGTAGAGCTGCAATGGCTGCCAATACATGTATTTCACTGCAAAGTCACTGCAGCAATGTGTGTCACAAGAGTAACAGGATTAAGAGCTACATAGAAACTTAGAGACAGTGCAAAGGGGCTAGGTTCTAGCTGTACCCGCTCAGCTGGAAGTTCTCCTGGCAGGAGGGTGCATTCAGCTGGCATAAAGCCAGGAAGCATGATGAGGGAAAGGGGCAGGGTGGGGTGGACCACAGCATGGTTCTCTGATAAAAGTGGCCACATCAGGTCAGATCAATGGTCCATCTAGCCCTGTAGCTTGTCTCCAATAATGGCCAGGACCAGGTCTGCTTCTTCGAATAGTGTCCCTATAGGAGGGCCACTGCAGGTGCAGGTGTGCTCCACTCACTTTTAACCCAAGATTTTTGTTGACCACATTTGTTCAGCCCACCGATGTGTCCTGAGACACCCTTGTGCCCCACACCAAGGCTATATAGGACTGTACAGGCAAACTGTGCTCTGTGGTCAGAACAGGGCAATTCTGGAGAGATCCATCCATCTTCCCCTCTCAGCTCCTGTCTGTCAGAGGGTTAGGATTGCTCCAAGCATGGGGCTGCATCCCTGCCCATCTTGGGTAACAGCTGTTGATGGACGTATCCCCTCCATGAACTTCTTCAGTCCTTTTTCGAATCCAGTTATATTTATCACAACATCCCACAGCAGTGAGTTCCACAGGTTAATTGTGCATTGTGTAACAGCATGCTGGCATACATCAGAACAGGAGGTGCCAGCACTGGAGCCAGTTGCATTGCAGTTTGAGACTCAAGGAGCTGTGCCCTGCTCCATCGCCCCCAGCCTTGCACAGGAGGGAGTCTAACCTTTGCTGTTTCTGTCAGGTTTGCACTGAGCTGAGGAGAAATGGATTGAAATCATTGTATAATAGCATGGACACTCACTGTGCACCAGGACCAGTGCTGCCTCAGTTCAGCACTGTTCCCTGCTCATTGCAAACAGCCAATGTCTCGCTCTTTCTGACTATGTGAGAAAACAATCCAAACTGGCACTCGCTCTGTTTACCATAAATTAAAAACCCGAGTAAGTGAAATAAGATTCTGTCCCTGTGAGTATGTAACAGCTGGCCTAGAGAGCAGCCCAGGAGCCAGACGCTGATTGATTTTTAGAGCTGTTTAAATAAATGTTGCAAGGTTTTGCACAATTTCTTGCCCTTCGTTATCTGATAGCTACTGATCGCCATGATTTGTTATGTTTGTTGAATCACAAAAGCAGCGATTTGTCTCGCACACACAGTAGAATGGTAACATGCAGGGATGGAATCGGCTGTCACAAACGATCTGGAATTGATCACTTCTGCTCAGCACATCTGCTCCTTAGCCCCCATGGCACTAGTCTTGCCACAGAGTTGCCTCAAAACGAGCTATGGTCCCCGCCAGTGAATTTATGCCACTTTCCCATGGGCTTATGTCCAGAGCCTGCATTTGATACCGCAGATGACTCATCTCACCTCCTGTGTGACTGTAGTTCCTGACAGTGAGAGTCAAAGCTCTGTGGCTGCAGCAATTCCAGCTCAGGGTGTTTTGTTAAGGCTGCTGACATCTCATTACAACCGAACAGCAAGTCTGCTATTTAGGATGCAGAACTTTCTGATGACCAACAGGGGCACGGGCCGTTCTCCTGAAGCCAGACTGGGTTTATTCTCCAGAATAGTTCCCTGTCCTGAGCCACTTAGTCTGACAAAAATCTGTTCTGTGGTGTCTGGGGTGGAAAAGAGCAGCTCCTCCCATCCCAAGCCACCTGCCATAGGCCAGGGAAGTCAGGGCTGCAGGATCGTGAAGTGCCCGTGTAAAGGAATTGAATCCTGTCTGCCCAGGAGGGTGGCACTGCTGTAACCCACGGTGCGGATTTACATTGCTATAGTTACGCTGGCACAGAGCCCTGAGGGGTGGCTATACCCGGGGTAAGAGGTTTGGGGGAGTTTAGCATCAGACTGGGAGCAGGTTTAAGTTACACTGGAACAAACTCCTCAAACTGAAATCAGAGTGTCCAGGAAGGCTGAAGTACTGTAACAAACATGAAAGTTACAGAACTTAAGCAAAAAAATTCAAAACCAGACTTCAGCATGAATTCATATGCAAACTTGACACCATCACACTGGATCAGAATAGGGACTTCAAATGGTTAACACTACGAAAGGTAATTTCCCCTCCTTTAACATTCTCACCTTCTCATCTATTGCTCCTTTAAAGGCCCACATCTACACTGTTGTTTGGTCTGCCGAAATGGACTAACAGACCTCCCCTTTGGAACTGTTTGAACTGACCCTGTGACACCCTCCTCTGCATGTAACATACTGCAGTTTCCATTTCACGCATCTGATGAAGTGGGATTATGCCCACGGAAGCTCATGTGATAAATAAATTTATTAGCCTTTAAAAGTGCCACCGGACTCTTTATTTGTTTTGTCTTATTTCTTCTGCTGCAGTAGGAGACTCTTCCACACCTCTCAGCAATTACTTCAGCAGGCACCATTGCATCACACAGGCTAGCAGCACACGGACCCAGTCTGCAGCCGGACGCATGCAGAGCTGCTCCCTTGAAGCCTCCATTACTCTCAGGAGCGAGGTATCAGTTAAAATCACCACTGCCTCTGAAAAACAATGCCCGTATTCAGTTCAACTATCCACATATACTCATGCCCATGAGCTACACATCCTTTATTGTCCCAGCTGCCTCTTCCCCTTCCGGCCATGCTCACAAAGGCTATGTCTACACTGGCAAGTAAATTCGAATTAAGGAGGCTTAATTCGAACTAACTAAAGCCAGGCTACACTAGGCTGTAATTAGTCAAATTAAGGGCTTCCTTAATTCGAACTAATAAATTTGAATATGCTATTTGAACTAAGGATTAATTCGAACTAGTTAGTTCAAATTAACCAATGTGGCCATGTTAGTTCGAACTAATTGCTTAGTTCGAACTAACTGGCCCATTGAATTCAATGCAAATCACTAATTCGAACTAAGCAAGTGCCATGAATGGCACTTGCTTAGTTCGAACTAAATTTTGCTAGTTTGAATTAAGTTAATTCGAACTAACTAAAATTTGTTCGAATTAGTTAGTTCGAATGAACTAATTCGAACTAATTTTAGTAAGTGTAGACATAGTCAATGGCTGGCACTGCTGCCGTGCCTTTTGAATCCCAAGGGAGAAGTGAGAATGTAGTGCTTGCAACTTGTGTGGATCAAGGGCAGTTAGTAAGTTTCCATTTATCTCACACACAATAGTGCACAGTATCTTTTGCAACGGGAAATGTGGCCTTGAGGAACTCTTCATCCATACCAGCAGAGTGGCTCAGTCAGATAAGGAGTAGAAAGAGGATGGGGCATGACGTGTTCCAAGAGATCCTGCAAGCCTGTGGTGCTTCAGATACTGAGCACAGACCCGGAGGATCACCCTTGCAGACAGAATGGACAGGGATAGAGCGGAGAGGGGAAAAGTGCAGAGACATGCGGCAGGACATGCTAACACTTCTCAGGTGGCAAACAGACATTCTGGAAATGCTTGTTGACCTTCAGGGAGACTCGTGCTTGCCTCCCTCTGCAGCTCTTAGAGAACTGCATTCTGGGTTTCCCTACACCCACCCCCATACATGACATCTGAGACTGCTGCTCTATCCCTGCCGCTCCACTATGGGGGAGAGTAAAGGCAATCCCCACTGCATGTACACTGACCTATGAGACACGATTGGTATAAGTGTTTGTGAAATGGAAATGACTGTTCTTTCTATTTCAGAGTTCTTTTCCCTGCATTTATAAAGTTTCATTCAGTTCTAAATATGCCTTTTTGCAGGGGTTGGGAATAAAAGTCCATTTATGGAAACTTAATTCATCTTTATTAGTTCACAACATATGCTAGCTGGGGCTGATACTGTTCACAGATAAGAGCTATAGGAGCATATGCAATGTGACTAGAGCCCTGCAGATCTGCGGGTATCCGCTTCAGATCCGCGGGTATCTGCATCCGCAGATCCACTGTTGTAGATTGGAGGTTGGATGCGGATTCTATTTTTATCTGCCCAGGGTGCGATCTCTGCCACAGCTGCAGAGAGCTATGAGCAAGCAGGGAACAAAGGAAGCACTCCAGCCAATCCCAGCTCAGTTCTGTTTGTGGTCTGACAGCCAATCAGAGACAGTCACTCATGGGAGCTCAATTTACCAGTTAATCCCAACTCTGACTCTAGGAGCCCCAGAAACTCCCTCCTCCCCCACTAGAGCCTTGCAGATCCACCGGTATCCGCTTCAGATTGGCGGGTATCCACATCCGTGGGTGCAGATATCCTCAGACCAATTGTTGAGGATTGGCCCCTGGATGCAGATTCTATTTTTATCTGCCCAGGGTGCAATCAATCACTGCAGCTGATCCTATGATCTGCCTCAACACTGCAGCACATGGGGGAACAAGGAAGCACTCCGCCAATCCCAGCTCAGCTCCAATTGTGGTCTGCCAGCCAATCAGAGCCTCAGCCACAGCAGGCTCGGGCTTGAAGAGCCACTGCTCAGTCAGTCAGTCAGCATGCTGGCCTTTGATTGGCTCATTCCCCATGCCTTCCCCACCCACTTCTTCCTTTTGTTGTTTGCGGCTTGCATGCCATGCTGTCAATCAGACATTTCATTGGTGGCCAAGGAAATCTGATTGACAGCACAGCACACGAACCGCAAACAAGAAAAGGAAAAAGTGGGCAAGACCGAATAAGCCAATCAAAGTTAAAAATGCTGACTGTGGGCCCAAGCTTCGTTGTGGATGTGGTTATGGATACACATAAAACATGGCATCCGGATCGCGGATCAGATAGAGATTGACACTGAGCAGTTGAGGATTAAATCCAGATCCACATTTTTGTATCCGTGCAGGGCTCTATTCCCCCCCATCCCCCTGCTCCCAGAACCAGCGAGATGCTCTGCTTCTATAGTCAGAGCAGGAGCTGCTGTGAGGCAGGGATGCTGTGGATGCAGCTGGACATAAAACCTGGCATGCAGATCCTGGATTGGATACAGGCTGACACTGAACAGATGCAGATTGGATGTGGATCCACATTTTTGTATCAGTGCAGGGCTCTAAATGTGCTATTTCCACGCACTCAGCACTCATTACAGGTTCATACTGGGGTGCAAAACCAGGCAGGCAGAGCACACAACAGCAACACACCTTACACAACACACCTTACTGTGACTTACTAGGTCTTTCAAAGCCTTCCTGAGTCAAATACCTCTGCACTGAGCTCTTCTTATAGCCCTGATATTTGGCTGCTGAAAATCAGCAGACAACCGCTCCACCTCCATGCTCCATTATGGTGGGCACTTTACCTCCCTTGCTTCACAGCTATTATGAAGGACACACAGCAGCTATAACCATTGGGGTGGTTTTTTTCCAGTGAGATCTAATCTTGTAAGTAGACAGCGCCAGCAGCCTTTCAAACAGCCAAAGGTACATTCAAATCTCATTCTGCACCTGCTGCGTCTGTTGCTGAAGTGCTCCTTGCTGCTGTTGAGGTGGCTGGTGTAAGGCTTCCTGAGCCATGGAAGCAAAGGGTAGGCAGATCTCTCAGGATCACTAGTGGCATTTCCATATCCCCAATGGTAATCCTCTGGTCTGAAAAGAAAGCCCCTGCTTGTGACTTTCTGATGTAATGATCCCAGTGATCCACCAATGCTTGCAATACCATAGTCATTGATTGTCCTGCTGCGTTCAGGAACCCCACTGCTCAAAACCATACACTATTTCACACACATTGCCCAGAGTCACAGTCATTCATATCAGGTGGCAATCAATGGTGCTGCACACTTGCATCACAGCAACCCCTGTAGTGGATTACAACTCCAAACCAATTCATGATCAGTAGCAGTCTGGTGTTGCCAACTTCCACACAGTGATCACCACTCACGTTTTCACAGTCAGTGTAGCTCCCTGTTTGATGTCATTGCACTGGAGGGCTGGGATGAGCTCCACACACATCCAGGAATATGGTCTTGTGCACCCGAAAGTTCTGCATCCACTGCTCATCATCCCATACCTGCATAACACAATCCCACCAATCAGTGCTTGTTCTTTAGACCCAGAACTAGCGCTCCACCATCTGTAGCTGCTCCGTTAATGCCAACAACCACCCTTGGATGGTTTCTATGTCCCACCATGACCCTAATCCTAACCTTCATCCTCTGCAAACCAGGAATTAAGGTACACACCACTTCAGCAATGCAACCTTATCTCTGCCTCCTGTGAGGTGGCCATAGCCATGGCAAATGGGTCAGTCAAGGCGTGCAAAGATAGACAAATGAGCAAGGGAAGGGGTGGAGTCTCCATCTCTTGATGTCATCAAATCCAGACTAGAGGCATTTCTGGAAGATGCTTGAATAAATCACAAATTATTTGGCTCAATGCAGGCTCAGCTGGATGAGATTCTCTCTTCTGTGCTGTATGTGCAGTCAGATGAGATTATCTAAAGACGCCCTGGGCCCTTAAAATGTATGAATCTATAAAACAGCCATAAGGAAGTGCAATTGTTTGTCTTGCATTCCACAGATCTGAATTCCAACACTTAGCCGCATACTGTGACAAAGTCAGGCCAGAGGGTTTTAAAAGGGTGCTTGAGGGCCAATATGTGAGCACCAGAATGCTAAGGGCCCTTTTCCCTGCAGGTAGGGGAGAAGGAATTATAGCATAATTAATCACACCTGAGGCCAGGCAAAGGCTGCTGCAGCCCTACTAAAAGCCCCACCTGTGCCAGAAACAGGGGGGGGTGGAACAGAGGGAGGGAAGTTGCCAAAGGTGTGTGGGAAGTAGGAGATGAGTTTCTCTCACAAACCAGGAATATAGTGCCTCTTCCCGGGGTAAAGGAGAAGGGACTTGGGCAACAGCCTGCAAAGATGGACTGGGACCATCCAACACCAAAAGAGCACCACAGCAACAGCTTAGCTATACAGCCAGAAACAGATACTCTGGGAGGCTGGGCTTCATGGACTGACAGTTAGTGCTGTCCTGTGGGGGTAGTGGGGCCCAGGGCCAACTGGCCTATGTAGGGCCCTGCCCCCCCTTGCTGGAGGGCAGGTGGGGCTGCTCCCCCCCTTCCCCCCCCAGGGAGCCAGCCAGGGTGGGGAAGCTGAGGCTGCTGGAGGGGAGCTGGCTCTGGGCCTGGCCCTGGAAGTGGGAGCTGCTGGTGGAGGGAGCCAGCAGCAGCTGGGACCCCAGGCTGCTGTGGCTGGTGCCCCAGCCAGGACCCAAGACTGCTGCTGAGGGGCTGGTGGCAGCAGGCTGGCCCAGAGGCAGGCCCTGGCTACCTGCTCTGCCCCTGGGGGAGGGCTAGCCTAGAGGCTGGGCTTAGTGCTCCCGGCCCATGGAGCAGGGAAGAGTGTGGCAATGGGGCCTGTGTAACTGTAGAGGTAAGTCTTGAACCAGACTTGTCCAACCTGCAGCCTGTGGGCCGGACTCCGGCCTGCCAAGGGCTTTCATCCGGCTCACGGAGCACTGCTGCAGGAGCCTGGGAGTGGATTGGGGAGAGGAGCTGCCAGCGTGTATGGGGATAGGGAGGGAGGGGTTGATGTGAGGGAAGGAATCGCCATGCATGTGGGGAAAGGCCAGGAAGGAGCCGTGCTGGGACAGGGAAGGGGGGGTTGGGGACTTGGGAGAGAAAAGAAGCTGTGTGGGGGAAAGCAAAGGGGGTGGGGTGGGGAGAGGAGCTGCCATGTGTGGGGACAGGGAAGGAGGAGGGGGAGATTGGGGAGAGGAACCTGCCCATAGAAAGGGAAGGGGAGGAGAAAGAAGCCCAGGTGAGGGAAAAGAGGGGAGAGGAGTCCACCTGAGGTAAGGGGGGGAGGGAAGAAGGAGGTGAGGAATGGAGCAAGCAGGGAGAAAGGAGAAGAGCTCACTCAGCGTGGCATGGCACAGCAGGGGCTA
The DNA here is from genome assembly GCA_007922175.1 of Pelusios castaneus. Taxonomy (NCBI): domain Eukaryota; kingdom Metazoa; phylum Chordata; order Testudines; family Pelomedusidae; genus Pelusios; species Pelusios castaneus. The sequence goes on from ML685803.1 coordinate 8,392,861, forward strand.
AGGAAGGAGTCGGGAAGCCGATGGAGCTAGGGAAGAGAAGTGGTCAGGGAGCCCAAACAGCACAGAGCCAGGGAGGGGTGGGGTAGCCCACAGGGACGGGAAGTCTGTGCTGTGTGGGCTGGCGAAGGGGTTGGGGAGCCCAAGTGGCGTGGGGCAGGAGACAGGGTTCAGGGAGTGAGCAAGTGTTGGGGGAAGAAGGGAAGTAATGGGGGTCCCACCACCAGGCCGCACTGCTTCCTTCCCTTTCCCTACTCCTACCACACTCCCTTATTTCCTGACCTCTGCCTTCCCCTGCCCTGCTCCCCATGCTCCCCCTTACCACCTGACATGGCCATCCCTTGCCTTCAGCTTGACCTACCACCCCCAGCCCTCCCTTGCAGAGCCTGCCCTGCTTCCCACACTTTTCCCTGCCACCCCACAGGGCCACCATTATCCTCCCCTCCCCTGTAATGCTCCCTTGCCATCCATTCCCTGCCCTGCTCCCCACACTCCCCCTTGTCACCCCACATATTATCCTTGACTCCCTTGACCTGCCATGCTCCCCTGGCATCCCACCCACCCACCCTCTCCTGTCAGCTCTGCCCTGCCCTGCCCCTGCTCCCCATGCTTTCCCCTGCCTCCACACATGGTCTCCCCACGCCTTCCATTGCCCTGCCACACTCTCCTCCCATCTGTACACACTGATGTTTCCTGAGAAAGAATAAGTGAGCTATATACAATTTTGCACAAAATATGGTTTAATTAAGTGAAAATTTGTTGTGAAAGTGATACTTACATGACAGTTACTGTAATTTGATAGACAATGGCACATTTTTCCAAGTCTCTGCAAGGGAGCTCTGTCTTCCTGCTGGGACCAGATGCATTGGCAGCCATAGCCCCCTGTGGCAGGTTCTTGGTTCTTTCTCTTGCTGAGAACTCTCCCTATGCTGGCTGCTGCAGTCCTTTCTCTTTGGACTGCACAGGGCAGGGCCTGCTGCAGACTTGTTGCTCCCAGTTCCTGGCTAATCCTCTAACTCAAGAGATTTCCTGGGTTTGTGGCAGGGGAACCTGACTCCCCAAGGCTCTGCTCGGGACTGTATGAAGGCCTGTGACTGTGGTATTGGCCCTTGGGCTGGGAGTAGGGTTTGAAAGCTTCCTGCCAAAAGCTGGTGCCTGGCTCTGGGGTTGAAGCGCCCTTCCCTCAGCCCATGGCCTCAGCATGACATTGGTTCTTGACCAACTTGGAGGATGTAAAGGTCTCAAGTGATGCCCTGGGAGGACTCCAGGTCAAGTCCTGAATCAGCACAACTTGCTGGGGAGAATCCAAAGTTTCTGGGTGAGATGGGGGTGCCGGTGCTGGCCCCAGCCATTCACCTAGAAGGAAAGTGGCAAAGCCTACTTGACGCCTTGATTGGGAATGGCAACAGAACCCGCGAAGTGCTGGCCCTGCATGTGAGGGAACTCGCGCTGGGGCCTCACAACAGCAGTCAGAGGCAACCATGGTTCATCACAAGTATCACGTCTTTGTTATCCTTGGCGGCTGTGTGTTCAGTCCGGTACTTGAGAACCCCCAACACAAAAGGCAGCTAACCGGGCTTTGCTGTTGCTGAGCTCAGGGGCTGGAACAGCCCCAGTATGAGGAGCTGATTGTCCTGCAGTGACCATGTTCAATGGCAAAGCCTGGCCCAGATGTCCATCAAACATAGCCTCTTGTCAGGCTGGTACAGCAGCAACAGGACCCGCAGAATGGAGATGGGGGTTATTCGGCCCATCTACTCCCAGTGAGGGGCACTTGCTGGGCTGAGGCTGTGGTGTCTCAGGTTACTGGGACCATTGGGGGTTGCCATAGTGATAAATGGGAGGGTTGTTAAGGGCTCAGGTAAACCTGTGTATCTGCGGGCAGTCCTTGCCAGATATGCTAAATAAAACTTAATAAGGGAACCCTGAAGCCTGCTATGTCTATTGGTCATTATTTAATCCTAATACATGACATTGACAACGAAGGTGAGATGATGAGATAACATCTGTGAACCCAGGAAATCCTGAGCTATGTAAGAATGATTTTTTTTTCTCCTCCCCTCCCCCCCCCCACTGTTTGCATGCCTGTGCTATGTGCCTGGAGGGGGATGACTGGAGTTGAAAACTGATCTATTGTTTGAAGCCAAGGGACAGGAGATAAACAACCACAAGAGGGAACCATAGCTCCACAGGAGATAAACAACTGCATCAGGGAACCACAGTTCCATTTACTCGTTCAATCATGGCTTCACTCACAGCTTGTTCAGAAGCCTTTGATTCTACCACCTCCACTTGGAAACTCTATATAGCACGCTTTCAAAACTTTGTGGTAGCAAATGATATTCACGATGAAAAGAAGATAGCTCCCATAATGGTCAAGAAAACAGGTAAGACCTATAATTTGCTATGTAATTTCCTTTATCTGGAGAAACCCAAGGCAAAATCATATGATGATCTTGTGGAAGTTCTAGGAGCACAGTTTCCCCCCAAACCATTGATAACAGCAGAGAGATATCGGTTCTATCACAGGAATCAAGGTGAAGTTGAATCCATTGCACAATTTGTAGCAGCTCTAAGGGAGCTGGTGGAACACTGCGATTTCAAGAACATGTTGGATGAAATGCTATGTGACAGGCTAGTGTGTGGCCTGCACTGAGAATCAACAACAAAACACCTGCTAAATGAAGCTCAGCTTACCTTGCAGAAAGCCATTGATATTGCAGTCTCTATGGAACAGGCCACACAGGAGATTCAACTAATCAGGGCAAATGAAGGGATGCATAAGGTATCAAAAGAACCTACCACTCGGCCCCAGGGAAGGCGGGAATATCACTGGTGTGGAAAAATGGGTCGTCATGCATCAGAGTGCTGGTGTAAGGAACTAGTGTGTCGACGATGTGACAAGAAAGGACACATTGAACCTGCCTGCAAACAAAAGAGGACTGAGCCATGCAAAAAAAGTAGACTGGAGAACAATGAGCAGGCGGTCAGATGGAACAAGAGGGAAATTCTACATGCAATAGAACAGGCAGAAGGTGATCATGGCGACACCCATTCTGAAGAGGAAGAGTCACTTCATGTTTTGTCTACAACAGCTGGCCCATGCAAATTCTGGGTGACACCACTGGTGGATGCATACACCGGTATGCATGGAACTAGGCTCTGGTGCAGCTGTTTCATTAGTTTCCAACACTGTGTATGAGAAGGACTTTAGACATCCTGCCACTTAAACCAACGACAGTTGTTTTGAAAACGTACACAGGAGAGGCTGTACCCCTGTTAGGTACTATTGAGGTGAAAGTAGAGCTCAATGGACAGGCAACAAGGCTACCTATGATTGTGGTGAAAGGCAATTACCCAGCCTTAATGGGAAGGTCTTGGATTAGGAAGATCCAACTCAATTGGGCAGAAGTGTATCAATTGACTGAAGAAGAAATAAACCTGGCAACAATACTAGCGAAACATGCTGCTGTTTTTTGGAGAAGACTTAGGCAGCATAAAGGGAATCACTGTGAAGTTAAATATTAAACCTGACTGCCAACTGAAATGTTTGAAGGCCAGACCAGTGCCATTTGCCATCAAGTCCAAGGTTGAAGCAGATTTGGACCGACTTGTCAACGAGGGAGCCTTAGTGCCAGTTACTCACAGCCAGTGGGCGACACCAATTGTCCTAATAGTGAAGAAAGATGGCTCCATTTGGATTTGTGGAGATTTTAAGGTCATGGTTAACCCGGTGTTACGTGCAGAATACCCCCTTCCCCGCATCGAGGATCTCTTCATGGGTTTGGCTGGGGGGCAAAAATTCATCAAGATTGATTTGAGGAAAGCATATTTACAGATGCATGTCGAAGAAGAATCTCAAGAGTTGTTGACTATTGTAACACATAAGGGGCTGTACAGATACTGTCGCTAGCCTTTTGGGATTACTTCAGCCCCAGCTTTGTTCCAAAGGGCCATAGACCCGATCTTGAGTGGCTTATCAGGAGTACAGTGCTATCTTGACGATATCCTGGTCACCAGTAAGAATGAAGAGGAACACCTTACGAACGTAAGAGCTACCCTACAAAGATTGGAGGAATATGGTCTACGCGTTCGCCAAGACAAATGTGAATTTTTTCAGCCCTCTGTTGAATATTTGGGACATATAATTGATGCTGCTGGCTTTCATAAGTCTCCAGCCAAGATGAAGGCAATTGTGGAGGTGCCACCACCTCAGAATGTGAGTCAACTTTGCTCTTTTTTTAGGGTTACTGAACTATTATGGCAAGTTTATTTCACAGTTAGCAACACTTCTGAAACCCTTACATGAGCTCCTTGGGTCAAACAGAAACTGGAACTAGATTGAAGCCTGTGATGTTGCATTCAGCAGACTAAACTCGCATTGACTAACTCAAGATTTCTGACACACTTTGATCCATCCTTACCCCTACAGCTAACCTCTGACGCCTCCCCTCATGGAGTTGGGGCCATGCTGTCCCACATTATGCCTTCAGGAGAAGAAAGGCCCATCGCTTTTGCTTCACACTCTTTGACCAAGGGAGAGACTAATTATGCCCAAATTGAGCGTAAGGCACTGGGAATTGTTTTTGGTGTCCAGAAATTCCACCAGTACCTGTATGAAAAGAAATTCAACCTCCTCACTGACCATCGACCCCAACATCGTGTTTTGTTTTGGTTTTGGTTTTGTTTTGACCACACACAGGCATTCCACCTTTGGCTGCTAGTCGTATGCAACAATGGGCACTGATACTTTCTGGATACAAATGCACGATCAAGTATAGGAAATCCTCTTTGCATTGCAGTGCAGATGGTCTTTCAAGACTACCACTACCGGTAGCCCATCAAGATTTGGGCCAGGAAGGAATCTTTTACTTTGATCAGGTGGAAAACACACCTATCACAGCTACTCAAGTAAGGAGAGCAACACGCATTGACCCAGTATTGTCTTGAGTTATGGATCTTGTGATGCATGGAACATCATTGCCTGACTCCCAGGTCGCACCTGACCTCTGCCCCTATATGTCTAGGCGGATGGAGTTTTCAACCCAGTTTGGGTGTGTGTTTGTGGGGCATGCGTGTCATTATTTCATCTTCATTAAGACCACATTTGTAGGAACAGCTCCATTCCAGTCACTGTGCCATAGTGCGCATGAAGGACATCGCACAATGCTATTTTTGGTGGCCAGGCTTGGACAGGGCCATCGAGGAGACAGCTAGAGCTTGCATCTCATGCCAGAGTGTCTAGAACACACCTCAGTTAGTGCCTCTCCACCCGTGGGATTGGCCAGAAAGGCCATGGCAATGTATTCAAGTTGATTTTGCTGGCCCATTCAAAGGATGTACATTTTTAATTGCTCTTGATGCCCATTCCAAATGGCCACAAGTCTGTGTAATGCAGTCCACTACTACGGAAAACACTATCCAAAACCTACGTGGCTGCTTTAGTTTTTACGGTCTTCCAGAGCAGCTGGTGAGCGACAATGGACTCGCTGAAAGATTCGTACAGACTATGAAGCAAGCTCTAAAATTGGCAAGGGGACGCTCATCCCTTCAGAAACATCTGGACAACTTCTTGTTAACCTATAGAAACACTCCACAGATAACGACTAAAGTGTCTCCAGCTTTCCTTATAATGGGACGGCAGTTGCGCTATTGCTTTGATTTGTTGAAACCACAGGAAACATGACAAGTGATTCAACGCCAACAGCAGAACCAGGTCATCAGACGTGCACCCAGAATGAAGGACCACACCTTCACAATTGGTCAGTCTGTCCTCGCTTGAAACTATGCTTCCAGAGCTAAACGGGTTCCAGCAATAACTATTGCCAAACAGGATCTGTTTCCTACTCTATCCAAATTCCAAAGGGGTAGCCGTGTTAGTCTATTGTAGAAAGACAATAGAGTCCACAGGACTCTGTTGTCTTTCTACTCTATCCAGACAGCGAATGGCCTCTTTTTTGGCGGCGGCATGTTGATCAGTTGTTACCATGTCATATCTGTCCTGAGGGTACATCTCAAACTGACCTAACTGACTTCACCCTTGTCAGAGGTATACCGAGTCACGATTCAGCGGTTCATGTCTCTCCTACTCCAGCCATCTCTTCAATACCATTGGCCTCCACCCTGGCCCAGCTGGACACATCTTTGCAGGAGCCTGCTACTTCTCCGGTACCTGTGGCCACGCTGCCACCAATACCATCTTCCAGTGTGAGTCCACCAGAAATTCGCCGCAATCCACCTAGAGTGAGAAGGCGTTCTACTCATCTGGATCTTTAGTTAGGGGCGACCCCTTCATCATGGGGCAGAATAATCCTCTGGGGGTTTGCCTGGAGATGGGGCAGTCTACCCTCATCTCCGAGTTTATTCTTTTGGGGTAGACATTTTTGTGGGGGAGGGTGTTTTCATTTGAACGGGAGGAATATGTGGTGTCTCAGGTTACTGGGACCATTGGGGGTTGCCATAGTGATAAACGGGAGGGTTGTTAAGGGCTCAGGTAAACCTGTGTGTCTGCTGACAGTCCTTGCCAGATATGCTAAATAAAGCTTAATAAGGGAACTCTGAAGCCTGCTATGTCTATTGATCAATATTTAATCCTAATACATGACAGAGGTGGCCTGGTCTGCTCCTAGAGCAGATGGGCCTGGAAAAGGAGCTTGCAGCTCTTCAAGAGACCACTAGATGGCAGACGTGTAACAGCTTGGCCTCCCTCTCCCTGCAGGCCCTGGAGAGCAGAGCCTTGCTGTCAATGCCAAGGAGAAGGCTGGAGTTTCAGCCTGGGGCTGCTTCCACCAGCAGTCACCGGCTGTAGCTCCATTGCGATCATTTACATTTCCTGCTCCTTTGTATAACATCAATACTGGAGAGTGTACAAACTGCTGAGCTGTTTACAAATGTGCTGCTGTTCCGAAATCAACAGATTCTTGAATTAGCCTCCTCCAGCTGGGCTCAGACGCCCAGGAACGTGGTGCTGCAGGAGAGAGGAGAACAGAAGACACACAGTGCTGTTTTTGGCTTTGTCCCGATGAATTCCCCCCAGGTTCATTTTAGCAAAGGAGGCAGAGAACGGAATCGACCTGTTTTGTTAGGGTAACTCATTCCCAATGGCAAAATGTCCAAGCCACCAAATCCCAGCTGTGGGGGGGCTCCCTCCTGCCACATGCTCGGCCAGGTACATGATCTGCATCACCCTGCTCTGACCTCCCCCCATGCTGACCACTCCATGTGCACCTACTGCTCCCAGGTGACAGCAGGTTGCATTAGGTGTATGTAGAGGTGGGCAAAGCAAAGGTCCCCTGTTTGTGTGAATTTGAAAGCTTTTGGCATGCCACTGCCTCCCCCATTTGTTGCTCATCACCTTTCCTGCGTCTCTCATTTAATTATTCCCTGCGTTCTGAAAAGCGACCCATTGGAATCATGCTGCTCTGCCGCCAATGCCTTCTCGGGTGGAAGGAGGCCAAAAAATGCAGCAGTCTCTAGTTGTATTTCAAAAATCTGCAGTTCATACTCACTAAGGGTGCGTCTACACTTACAAATTAAGTCGATTTAAGCTTGCTTAAATCGACTTAATTTAATCTGCACCTACACTACACTTTCCTTAAATCGACTTAAGCTGCTGCTTAAGTCGACTTAAGGAAATTTAAAGTCGACTTTATAAAACCTAGTATAAAGTCGACTTTACTGACTAAATCGACTTTAAAAAGTCAGTTTAGCCAGTGTGGACGCAGATTAGCCCTAAATCGACTTAAAGGGCTCCAGGGCTCCCCCACTGCCCTCCCTGTTAGGGTGGCTGCCACAGCCAGAGCTGGCGTTTCCCCCCCCCCCCCCCAGGGCAGGATACAGCCCTGCCTCTCCCGCTCCTATGACCTGCCAGTGTCCCTGTCCTGCTCAGCTCCCATTGTATCCAGGTACAATGAAGCAAATGCTGAGCCCCCTGGCACTTGGCAAGGGGTGCCCCTCCCCGCCACCGTGGACCAGTCCTAGGTCCACCTAGCCCCTAGAAGTCAACTTAGGTGTCCAGTGTGGACGCTCTAAGTCGATTTGGCAAGGTCCCCTTTAAGTTGACTTAATTTGTGAGTGTGGACTGTTGACTTAAGTCGACTTAGCAAAGTTGACTTATTTGGCCAAGTGTAGACATAGCCATAGCTGGTTTAAAGGGGGACAGGGAGACCCTGCCACTGTCCGTTAGTGGTGAGGAGATGTCAGAAAACTTCCCTAGCTTAACAGAAATACAGACATAGGAATAGGCAGAGTGATCAGACCCAGAGACCCTCTAGTTCAGTCTGTCACAGGGGCTGGTGACAGCATTCTTCCAGAGGAAATGTGGGGTGATCTGCCCCCCCCCCATTCATTAGTGCTCATGGTGATCTTTAATAACTAGCTTGGTATAAGCCTGAAGCAGGAGATTTTACCATCCCACCCACCACCCTTTTGTTATCACTGATTATGCAGACTCCAGATACTCTTGCTATCGTGTTATGGGAAATAGGTCTTGTCAAACAAATAGTATCATATTTGGATGAGGTCATCAGTTTGGCTGATAAGGGAAAGGGAACTGTTGTGACACAATAGATTTAGACTCTGCAGGACATTTGACTTGGTGCTGTGTGACATTCTGATTAAAAAGTCAGCACTATCCATAGCGAATATAGCATATGTTAAATGGATTAAAACTGGCTAATTGTTAGCTCTCAAAAGGTAACTGTAAATGAAAAATCACCCAAAGGGATTTTTTTTTAGCTGGGTCATCCAGGACTCTGTTCTTGGCCTAACGCTATTCAATGATTTGGAAGTAAATCTAAAAATCATTCGTAACAATGGCTGCATTTTACACAAACACTGGTGGAGTGATAAATAACAATAAGCTGACTACAAAGCCACATACCCAGAAGCAAAGCACACAGCTCACATTGGGTGCATCTACACTTGAAAATTAAGTTGACTTAAGCTTGCTTAAGTTGACTTAATTACCCCACATCTACACTACAGTTTCCTTAAGTCAACTTAAGCAGCTGCTTAAGTCTACTTAAGGAAATGCAAAGTCGACTTTATAACACCTGGTATAAACTCAACTTTGAGGCTTAAGTCGACTATTTAAGTCGACTTAAGCCAGTGTAGACGTGAGGTAGCCCTAAGTTGACTTAGGGCATGGGTCCCTTCTGGCCGGGACCACTCAGGTCCTGGCAAGAAGGGACCGTGGGGCTCCCTTCCTTCTCCCCAGGACCAGCTGGAGCACGGCACTGGCTGGGGCTCCCTCCTAGCCGGGACCGAGTGGTCCTGGCCAAGGGAGCCCCGGGCTCCCTTCTCCCCAAGACCCATGCTCCAGCTGCGCTAGCTGCAGCGCGGGTCCTGAGGAGAAGGGACCTCAGGGCTCCCTTCTCGCCGGGACCGCAGGGCTTTCTTCTTGCCAGGACAGGTCCCGGCAAGAAGGAAGCCCCGCGGTCCCTTCTTGCCGGGACCTGAGTGGACCCGGCGAGATGGGAGCCCCGAGGTCCCTTCTTGCTGGGATCCCTGCTCCAGCTGCCTGCTGCTGAGCAGCTGGAGCGCGGGTCCCAGCCCGCACTCCAGCTGTTCAGCAGCTGGAGCATGGGACTCCAGCTCTTCCTCCTGGCCTGGACCACTTGGATCCGGGGAAGTTGTCCCCGGGACCCGAGTGGTCCAGGCTAGGAGGGCTCCCCTCTGCCCAGGACGTGGGAAGTTCCAAGCAGAAGGGAGCCGAGTGGTCCGGGGCAGAAGGGAGCTCCTCGCTCCCTTCTCCCCTGGACCACTCAGGGGCTTGCTGCCCCGCACGGGGCTGGCTCTCCCTGGACCAAACAAGTCGACTTAGAGAGTCCAGTGTAGAGTCTGTAAGTCGACTTAGTAAGGCCCCCTTTAAGTCGACTTAGAGAGTCCACACTGGACTCCTAAGTCGACTTAATAAAGTTGACTTAAAGTCGACTTATTAAAGTTGACTTTAAATCGACCTTAATTCCCCAGTGTAGACATAACCATTGTGTCCTGGGAAGCAGTGATTAGAAAGAATGTAGAGATCATGATGGAAACCCACTGATTATGAGCTCACAGTTCCATGCTATAGCTGAGGGAGCTAACATGAATTGGGGCTGTATAACCTTACTATCAAATAGGAGTTGGGATAGGAGGTAATATTACCAATGTTTCAAGCTTTGGTGAGACCATTACTGGATATCCTATCCAGTTCTGGGGTCCACTCTTCAACAGGATATTGAAAAATTGGCAAGGGCTCAGAAAAGAGCTACAAGGATGTGAGGTCTGGAACACCCACCTTTAAACTGAGAGACTGAGAAAGCTCAATCTGTTTAATGTATTGAAGAGACGGTTCAGAGATGACTTGGTCATGGTCTGTAAGTACCTACATGGGGAAAATATTTCTGATAGAAAAGAACTCTTTAATTTAGCAGGCAAAGATATAACAAGCTCCAATGGTTGGGAGGTGAAGCCAGACAAATTTAAGCTAGAAATACTAGGCACATTTTTAACCATGGATGATTAATCAATGGAACAACTAACTTAGCAGTGTGGTGGCTCCTCTGTCAGCCGAAGTGTTCACATCAAGCCTGGATGTCTCCTTCTAAATCTTATCTTCACTGCAAAACAGGCCTGGTCTTACATCAGGCTGGCTAACTCAGGATAGATATTTTGATGTAAATTCCTGATGAAGACAAGGCACTGAGGGTATGTCTACACTTGAAAAGTTAAGTCGACTCTGTTAAGTCAACTTAACAAGGTCGACTTAAAGTTGACCTTGTTAAGTCAACTTAACAGAGTGGCTACACTTTAAGTTGACATTGTTAAGTCGACTTAACAGTAGACATAGCCATCCACATTGGCTTTAAGTTGACTTAAGGCTTAAGTCGACCGTCAGAGATGGTGTTATTAAATCAACTTAAGGAAGCGCTTAAGTCGACTTAATAAAAGCCCAGGGGGACACGGCTTTGTGTAGGTCGACTTAAGCGTCCTTAAGTCAATCTAAGTTGCCAGGGTAGATGCATCCTGATAGTTTTTACCTCAATGTCGCTAGTCAGTCAGTCTTCTACGTTCTACCTGGGGTTTACCCACAATAATGACCCTGAGGTAACAGCTGCTTTTTATTTATTTAATATTTAAATGCTTATGCTGCTCCTTATTTATATTCTGGTTGGGGTGGGAGCTCTGTTATGCTGGATGCTGCACAAATGCCTCCCTGCATGGTGTCCCTGGCCTCCCAGGCACTGAGTGCAGTCAGTCTCCTACCTCCAGTGGCTGCACATAGTTTGCCAGGAACCAGCCACGTAGTCCGTCTCCCTTCTGCCCTTCCCACCAGCCACCGTCCAGCACCTACAGCCTTGGGATTAGCTCCCCAGATGTGAAGTGCAGTCCTTTCTGCACCTGCCTGAGGCTTGCAGTCTGGGGGAGTGACATCCTGTCACCTTTCCAAACTATGCCCAGATAAAAAGTGGGGAGCCCATGTCCCAAGACCTACCCCTGGTTATGGTGCCGGCAATCCTAAGAGAAAGATTTTGCAAAGCAAAGCATCACCAACTGCAGCCAAGATTTCCTAGCACAATTAACTGCGCAGGCCGCTCTACCCTGCAGAATTCACAGTTATTAGTCTGCCAGTGTTTATCCCAATATTTACTGGGGGTGGGGAGGTTGCTTCATGAGGGCCAGGTGTCATAGTGGTGTGTCACTAATATGGTAGTGCCCCCTGGGAAGATTGAGAGGCATAAGGTGCAAGGCGTCTCAGAGTTGCTGGGGTGATCAGCCATTCTCTTAGGGGAGAAGTTCCAGGCTCCATACCTGCTGGCCTCTTCCAGGGCCCAAGCAACATTTTGCTGGGCCCAGAGCAAACTAATAACACAGACTCCCATCTGATCCCACACAAACACACTAATTAATGAAAGAAAAATGCACTTTATTTCTGAAATGGCCTAGACAGGCCTGAGCTTAACTTCACTCTTCTGGCTTTTTCCACTGCAAAATCATCAATGGCCCACTAACGTCACACACAGTGAACAGAGCAGCAAGATGACTCAAGTGTTTATGTTCTATAGCAGATTGCCTGCAGTTTCTGAAGTGCACCAGCTTGCTGAAATTCTTGGTGAAAGAATGAAATTCTTTCGATGTCTGCCATAGTCAGAAGTGACCCAGACCCAGTGGAAGAAGCAGCTCCCTGCCCAGTTTTGGCTGCTGGGGAAAGGGGCCAAGTGAACCAGAAACATGCCAGAAGTGAGAGGGTGCGGGGGGAAGGTGGAGCAGCAGAAAGACAAAGCCTCTCCCTTCCTTGCAGGTAACTATGGCGGGGAATGCGTGCTGGTCCTGGTCTGGTCCTGGGGCTGTGGGGTTGCTGGGGAAGCTGCCAGGAGGAGGTTCCTGTCAGGGTGCTAAAGGCTTAGTTGTCCAAACTAGGCCCCAGGATCAAGTCAAGGCCTAAAAACAAGCAAAACCACAATTGTTGATTTGGCAACCACAACCTGACATGTATGCAAGCTCTTGAACCGGACGCAGCCAGCCGGCAGTGAAAAGGGGAAGGTTAAAAGGTCCCTAATACTCCAGGCAGCTAACCACATGAATCAGCAGATACCACGCCACTGTGGTTTTGAGCAATAAAAGGAGGTCTTATTAGGGGGCGGGGAGGGGCAAGTCGGAGTCGTTCTAGTTAGCACTAGAAGCAGGCCTGAGGGACTGATCACCCCAAAGGCACTCCCCGCCAGCTCTCTGTAGGACGCGGACAACAGAACCGGATGTAAAGCATCGAGGCCTGGCCAGCTGAGGGAAGGTTCGGATTAGCAACCCGACATCAATTTCAACAAAGGAAAGGTAACTAAAGTAGAGTCTCGGAGTAGCGCCCGACCCTCAAGCACAGCAACACAAAATTTAAGGTTTTGCCCAGCTTTACACTGAGACTTTCAGGTAATGAACAATAGCAGCACCAATCTTGCGTTTGGGGCTGGAGTAGGAATTGGGATAGGTGTAGGGTTTATGTTGGGTATAGTTTTGTTAGTATTTTTGCCTGTTTGTTTTCTGTTTGTAAGTGATAAGAAGGATAAAAGACACAGAGTTGTGTTGGAGACTGTGTGCAAGGAAACAATAACCAGTGACCAGGTCTGAGACTTAGCCTGTGTGCAGCCGCCCCAAGGCCCGCAAGGGTTTTGAAAGCAAGCGTGCTCAGGTGAACCTCGTGACCCACTGGATCCCCTTCTTGTATGAGTGTATAAACAGGTGCCCCTGTCTAGGCGTTCGTCGCTGCTATAACTTTGCTGTGGGGGAGGGGAAGTGTGAATGGGGGATAACCGTTGACCAGGTCTGGGACTTATCCTGCATGAAGGGTGCGCAGGTGAACCCTTTGACCCAACAGGTGTGAATGAGATCCCTATATGATAGTACAAAGGGTCCTGTGTGGTTGTGTCTTACATATTGGCTTGTGTTCTTGATTGTTTTGGTTTGTGTGTATTGGGCTTTGTTATATTCTCTATATCATGCGCTTAAAGCCATAACTGATGAAAAATCCTGAATCTGTATTCATGCAATAAGTGGTATTGTAGCTTAGAGTGCCTGTGGATATATTGGTTGTTTATTGTACTACTAATCACTGCCTTAATCTGGTAATCTATGTAACTGTATTCAGTAATCATAAATAAAAGTCACATACATAGTGAATAAACAAAAATTCATTGCTAGTGGTGGTCTTTGCCTGGAGGCTTCCCCAGCATCTGCATTTAAAGAACCGGGTATTTTGTGGGCACCCTTCCCCCATTAGGGGATAAAGCCTGACAGTTCCCTCCTCTCGGCATGAGTTAGTGGGGTTGCCTGTATGTGTCCCTCCCACTGCTGAGGTGTTCATTAGGGCATGGGAGCTCTGGAGAGAAACTCTATTGTTGTGAGCCTTTCCCGCACCCTCAGCCAGGGTCATCTTGCGGTCCCAACCCTCCCAGGAGCCAGCAGGATTGGCTGTGTTGGCCCAGGTAAGTGGGTCTGGAAAATTCCTCCCACAGCTGACAGATGGAGGGTCACATGCCCCCTTTATATTGTGCCCTCCAGCAACAGCAGGTATGAGTCCTCTCTGGCTACAGTCAGTGGCAATGTGCAAACATTGTGTAGGTCTGTGCACATTTCACAGTTGTGTTTTGTTGTTGTAAATCTCTTTTTTTTAACACAGACCTGAAGATTTGTCACAGATGCTAAGTTTTGCATGGAAACATTCTTTGAAAGTTCCATTGGATACTTGAGAACTAGATATTTGGATGTGTCTTCCAGTGACAGAACAGAATCTAATGTGTTTAGGCTAATAGTCTGGCTCTTTTATGAAACATGAATCGGTAAGTCGGGCAGCACTGCTATCTCCCGTTTTTCGCAACCCTCCTCTGAATCTGGTGGTGCTGCTGCTGATCTTACTTAACTCTTTTTGGAAGTCGTTAGGTTGGATTCATCTGGGTGCTTTTCTTCTCCATGTTGCAATCACCTCACCATGCTATCAGACCCCATAGCCAGAGAGCTGGAGGCAGGCCACTGACAGGAGGCGGGACAGCCGAGTGCCTGCACAAAAGACAGCCAGGGGAACAGGGAAATGTAGGAGGAGTGTGAGAGAGGTATTGAGCGTGAGAGAATTAGGGCAGGGACCTTAACAGCTAGCGGCTGGCCTGGCTTAAGTGCCTACTCTAGGAGAAGGTTTGTGGCTGAGGATCCTGAATGGGCAGATGCCTATCTCAGCCCATCAGCACCAAGTCAGCCACTTAGGCCCCTCAGCATTTCACTCCTGACCATTAGGCAGCTCCCCACCCAGTGGACAGGCTTTCCTTAGGTACCTAACTCTCCCCATGCAATATTCAGGGAGCCTGGATGGTTAACTCAGGGCTGCAGAAACCCGCCAGAGGCTGCCTGGGGCTGGCTAGCCTCATTCTCTGTCAGTTCTGGCTTTATTTGAACCAACTTCTCCTAACATTTCTCTTGGGCGTCCTCTGGGAGCGTACCCAGTCTTGTCCCAAGGTACCAAGGAAATCACACACATGTAGAATTGAGCTCCGATCACCCACTGCAGTGGAATTAACACCGACGATTAGGCACAGATGTCCCTCTTGCACAATGTTTGGACACACACTGAACCTGCTAGGCCAGCCACCATTTTTCATTTGCATGAGCACTGATCACTTCTTTGGAGTCCAGCCCCATTGTCCCAGCAGACCAAACGACTTCCCATTGCCCCATCAAACTTTTGTGTATGCCCTTCCTCCCTTCACAAGGAGCAGACTACAGCAGGCAATGGTGCATCCCTGGCCTAGAGTCTGTGTGGGCATCTTTCTGGGCCATAGCCTCAGCAAGCCCATGTAGCTCACCAAGGGGAGAGTCTATCATGGGACTGAGACCTGTTGCCGTTCTGCTGCCAGAATCCACATTCTCCCCCCATGGGATCCCCTTGGTTCTCTTCCTGGTGCTTCCTGGCTGCAGGTCTGGTCTGCAGCCATGGTTCTAGTGGGGTCTGTCTAAGCTGCTCAGGCTTCGGCGGCACAGTCAGCTGGTACCAGCACACTCGAGTCCACCTCTACCCTGGCAGATTGTCTGAAAACTGTTTTGGGGTCATTAAAGCCGTCAGTACTGCCACTGATTGTGACTTGGGCTGCTTCATTAATTGCAACAAGAGTGGTTGCAGCTGACGTTGCTGAGTCCCTTTCCCCTTACATCTCTTTTGCTGGTTGGGTTCAAAATAAATCCCAACTCTGGCACCAGGTGTGAGCAAGTGCTTTCCCACCCCACTCTAAGATGAAATCCAAACTCACCTCCTTTCTGGGGTCTGATTTCATTAACACAAAAATTAACAATACAATCATCTATGTTTCAGCTCAAACTTTCTCCCCAGGCTTGGCTACTCCAAGGGTTCCTCCATCTGGTTTGGACCAGTCAGCCCACACATTAGATCCTCTCTCCCTATAGAACCACTTCTACATCCTTATATCCAGATGAGAAAACAAGCCACCTGCCTCGCTGAGTAAGCAGAACCTACTTAACCCATTCCCCATTAGGGTTAGCACTTGCTGATGGGGTGGTGAGTTCCAGGCAAACTCTGCGTTTGCTTTGGGATACTCAGAACAGAAAGAAGACAAGAATTCAAGGGAAATTCAGAGGAAATACAGCATTGATTGGGATTTATATAGAAACTTAACCAATATCAGGCAGGCATCTTTTAAAATATTGAAATTACACAGCCACTTGTACAGTACATGAGATGTCTTTAAACCTCACTTAGCATCAATACAAAACAGTGCAGGACCAAGAATGAAACCCACCTGCTATTCAGTTATGTCTGTAGGGGAATTTTAGGGAGGTAAAATGTAATTACTTACATTGGAGAGTGGCCAGGACACTGAAGCTAAGCACCCCCAAGCTTGTGCAAAGCACAGATGGGGTTTTTAATTGCCAAAAGTGGCCAGGGCCTTGGTTTTATGGATCATTGGAAAAAGAACACCGCCAGCCACAGTGTCCCTTGCAGAGTGCTGGGATGTTGGCGCAGCCATGCCGGAAGGGGAGGATTGTCGCCTCCTTTCTGCAGTACTGGGGGCTCCCTTGGAGGTCTCTCATTCAGTACAGACTAGCCCAATGTTGTTGAATTCCTTGGTTCTGATGTGAGCCCAGGTGTAGCTGTTACATGGTAGTTAGGAGACTAGATTAGGACTTGGAAGACTCCCAAAGGTCAACCTGAAGGGACAAAGACTTCCTGAGGTGGGGTACCTTCCTGCAAACATTGAAATAGTTTATTATTCATTTGCAATAGCACCCATTATTATTATTACGGTTCCCACAGCAGTGCTTTCCAGGCAATTAGAGCCGTCCCTGCTCAGAGGAACTCCTGATCTAAGGGGCATAGTAGGTGGGGGCATGGCCAAAGCAGCTTCACAAATCTCTTGAGGAGTTTTTGAGGTCTGCTTTGGAGTAGCTGAATAATTTCTGGCTGGCTGGGGTCGATGGCATGATGTATGAATTGCTGACCGCCCAGGAACAGAGGTGAAGGTAAAACCTTGGCCAGCCAGGCTTTCCTTAGGTCTTCATCATGCTGGAAATGGTGTTTCTTGTGTTCTCCTTTTAATGGTGACAGTCCCCAGGGAAATGCCCTAGGCGGGCAGCTGTGCTGCAGAAGAACCAAATGTTTTCCTCCTTGCCTGAATTGTGGGGGCTATATTCGCCAATGGCGCACCCTGAAAAGAAATGGTTGTCATTGGGCTTAGCTCTGGGGCTGCAGGCATAGTTGGCTGATAGATATAGATTGATATATTCTTGGCCAGTGAAATTTATACTTCTCATGCTAAGGTTACCCTTCTTGCAGTTCCCAATCCCAGGCCAAGCACCCTGTTTTCCTCGGATTGCTCAGGGAACGGCAGTTGATGTTAATGTGCCACAACCGCCTCTTGAATGCCCATGTTCTCTTTGCTGAAGCTGCTATTTTCTGCAAGAGTGGGAGCAGACATCCCCTCTGCAGAGCCACGTAAACCCTCCAGTCGTGGTTCTTCACACTCTTGGGCACCCCATAGAACAATACCCTAGTCTTGAGCTTGCCATCTGCTCTGCTCCTCCCAGGGGTGGGGAGGAGTGGAGTTTGCTTTTCCTTTGCCCTTCCAAGACCATGGGGAATGTTCCCTGGAGATTTAGATGTGTCTTGAGGTAGCAGTTTAACCTAGACATTTTCAGCTATTTCAAGACATTTTCAGCTTTGTTGGGCATTTCATTGTTACTTTTCTTAGGTTCTGATCCAATGTAAATCAGATTAAGGGAGTCATTCTGGTGCTGAGTCAGTGTAAGTGAGAGGGGAGTCAGGGCCTTGGCAAGGCAGGGTAGAATTGCTCCCCATGCCTTGGTTTCTGACGTTCACAGGAAGATGTGTCTGCATTGCATGTCTTGGCATGGTGAATTTGTCTAAGCTTCCTGCTGGGTCTCAGCCAGAGAGACGCCCAAACCCTATGAAGTGTCACTTGCAGTGTCCAGCCCATTCTCCACTGAACACTCACAGACATAACAAACCTGAGGTGTGGAAGGGAACCGCAAAAACAGCCGCCTGAACATTTCAGCTCAGGATCAGCTCCTTGTGCAACAGTGTAGTCACGGTAACAACAACAAGAAATTTACTATCCAAAATTCAAGAGTTGCATGCTAATGCGTAGGAACATTGGAAACAAATGTCACATTTCAAACAAAAGTCATAACATGTTTCCTAGAGACTCATCTTAACAGTTTAGCCTCCTCTCTACAGCTGTGTCTCCACCTCAAGTCTTCTGCAGCTTCTCTATCAGGGTTAGCTGAGTCTTGGTTTCATGACTGCAAACACACTGCCTATGTATTGCCTGTGTGCAGAAAAAGAAGGTATCACTTTGTCTTCTACTTATACCCCTGTGATGGGGTGTCCAACCCACACAAGACTAGAAGGGATGAAGGTGGCCAGGTGGGCCAGTAAACTCCTCTGGCTGCTCCTGGAGGAAGTTCCAGGGAGCAGGGATTGATTAAATGAGGCTCAGCAGGAATAGACTATGAGGGCCCTGTATGCAGCCCAGGAACTAAGAGCAGATGATGGCTCTGATCAGTCAGCAGTCACTATGTGGGAGAAGGGAGATGTGTTTGGGACTAGAGCTAGGTAGCCAACAGCTACTCTCTGGGAGGAGGGAGTTTGGTCTGGGAAACCAGAGAAGGGTGGGGAGCCAGAAAGGTGGGAAAGGCACCAAGGGATGGGGTAGGGCACACCTTGCATGCTGATTATGAGGGTTCTATGGCTGCGTCTACACTGGTAAATTAAGTTGACTTAAGCTTGGCTTAAGTCGACTTAATGTGCCCTGCGTCTACACTACACTTTGCTTAAGTCGACTTAAGCAGCTTGCTTAAGTCAACTTAAGGAAAATAAAGTCGACTTAATGAAAATTAAGTCGACTTTATTAAACCACCTTTCTACTCGACCTAAGGCTTAATTCGACTTTCTAAAGTCGAATTAAGCCAGTGTAGCCCTGGGGTAGCCCTAAGTCGAGTTAGGGCTACCTGAGGACTACACCAATGCCCTCCCTGCCAGGGGGAGGGCACAGGGGGAGCCTGGCATGCCCCCCAAAGGGCAGGGCATGTGGGCACGGTGTGACACTGTCTGGATTTAGGGACACATTTATGATATTATTTTCTATGGATATCTCATAAATGCTATAATCCATAGGAACTATGTCATGTTTGGTATCAATAGAAAGGTAGTAATTTGCTGGGAATGATTATATAGTTTATGTCTAGGAATTCTATTTTGATTAGAAGTTAAGAATTTGATGTTATATCCATACTTTAACTTGTGTCATTCTGGACAAATGTCTTAGATGGGAGGGTGTGAACAACCATTGTCTCCTTAATGTTAAGGAACCTGCCAGGTGATCTGGTCCCAGGGAGTAAATTGATGAGCCATTGAGGACATAAAGAATACAACCATTGTATCCTTAATGGCTCATCAGTTTACTCCCTGGGACCAGATCACCTGGCAGGTCATCAGACGTGCACTGAGAACGAAGGACCACACCTTCACAATTGGTCAGTCTGTCCTCGCTTGAAACTATGCTTCCAGAGCTAAATGGGTTCCAGCAATGGACTCAGGGGTATCAATCCTGGCTGGGGGGTGGGGAGTAGGGACATTGCTGACAAGAAGCATTTAACACAAGAGAAACCTGTGAGACCTCTGGGGCAGGCCAAGAGGCCATGGCGTGGGAGGGCACAAAGCCCAGCAGCACAGAGAGGTGGCAGCGGGCATCAGGAGCCCTGTGGGAATTGGGGGGTCACTCTGGGAACCTTTGAATTCTCTCCTAATCCAGCTGCCATACAGAACAGGTTTTTGCAAGTGGGGTTACAGGAGGCCCAAAGTGGGGTTTGCTGCTGAGATGATGGCAACAGCACCCTGTCCCCAAGCAGTGTCCTCCCTTCACACTGGAACTGTTCCTTCTCAGACGGGCTCCATGACAGGCACGTTTCCCAGCACATTCCTTCAGGACCCTAGAAAAGCAGCCCCTGGGGCTCTCACACACTCCCCCTGTAGGAGCCTGGCCTTCCCAGGGACAACTAGATAAGTTTGCCTCCTTGAGGACTCACCACTTGCCTCTCTCTCCTGAGTGCTGTGCTTCCCAGGGGCGTCATGTTCCTCTTCCATGTTCCCAACTGGGAACAGGCCCCAGTGGGACCGAAGGGCCAGACAGCCCCTTTCCCCCACCTGATTGTTATTTCAGCTGCGGGAGCTGAGGCAGCACTGGCTGGGT
The DNA here is from genome assembly GCA_007922175.1 of Pelusios castaneus. Lineage (NCBI taxonomy): Eukaryota > Metazoa > Chordata > Testudines > Pelomedusidae > Pelusios > Pelusios castaneus. The sequence continues at coordinate 8,413,101 of ML685803.1, forward strand.
GTGCTTGCGTGCCATGGGACTCTCACCAACACCACACAGGTGCTGTTTGGAGAGTATTTATATCATCTCAGCAAGAACCCTTTGAACACTGCTGCACTTGGAGCCGTGCAGAGACCACAGGTTGTGACTTCTTCATCAGCCGTCCTGTCTGCCAGATCTCTCTGCCTCTTGGCCCCTGGGCCCTGTGGGACGCCCGTTGAATACATGATTCCTTGTTGCACACTTTCCCCTCCTTCTTCTTGACCTGGGCCCTTGAACAGAGGCTGCCTTTCTAACAGCTGCTGAGTGGACTCCAGTGTGTGAGCGCTGGCCAGCGAGCTCCAAGCCTCCAGGGCTGCCTCTTAACCTGAAGAAGCACTGGGTTATTTGTGTTGTTTTTGGCAGAGGCAAGCTGGCCCTTTGCAAACAGAGAGGTGAGTGTGCAGGGAGGTGCAGCGTGGAGCCAGCACAGGCTGTTTGTGTTGGAGCTGCTGCAGAGGGAATTAGTTCAACTCAACTGCTAATTGCTTCTGAAGTGCAGGACTCTGTGAAAGAGACACAATAACACACAGCTCCTTGCCTGCATCTCCCGAAGGCGGCTGTTCAGGGGGGCCATGGTGCACTTTGCGTATTTCTCTGACAGGGGCGTGGGAGAGCCCAGGCACCGCCAGCTCTGGCCAAGTCAAAGGGGCCAGTTCTTCTCTCTCTGATCCTGTTGGGAATTGGGTGTCTGCACTGAGATTAGAACCAGGCCCAATTGCCTTTGGAGCTGGACACTGGAGGTTCCATGTGATGGTTCATGGTAGGCAGAAAGCATCACACATGTCCCATCCTCTCTGACCTCCAGAATCAGACTCACCCCACTGCGCCAATGAGTTTCTCTTCCCCCCTCCTTGGGCTCTCTTTGTGGGTTTATTTTTCTAATTAGGCAATCATGCAGTGGGTTTTGGAAGACCTCAGAATGGCTTAAGAAGATGGCGAGGCCCGTTTGCTCAGGAGAGATGGAAGCCGCAGTGGAATAAAGGTAGTGTGGGGGTGGGGAGGTTCTTACAGCTGCAGAGCTAGGGAGAGGCAGTTTTCAGGAAAGAATAAAGTGGGTGGTGGTGAGGTTGTGGGGCAGAAGTGTCAGAGTTATTTGACCTGAGGGCTGGAGTGAGCTCCTTGGTACAGAGCTAGGGAGAGGTGACAAGTTAGTGGGAAACAAGAAAGGCAGGATTCCCAGTAAGAACAAGGGGAAGAAGTAATGGGCAGGGGTCCTGTGCTGCAGGTTGGAAGGGCGGCCGTGTCCAGGAAGGGAGAGATTAAGAGGCAGACTTTGGAAAGAACACTTTGCACCACAGCTGGACTGAATCATTATTACGGTGTAGCTGATCTGATTGTAATTCAGATTCGCATAGTGCGGGTGCCCAGAAGCAGGTGCCAGGCAGACCTCTCTGGCCTTCCCCCTTCCAAGAGTGCACAGGCTAATGGCAGAAGTGGGTAGGGAAAAGGCACAGCAAGGCTTCCCAGCTGGGAACTGATCCTGAGTCTTACCCCTGCTGTTCCATCCAGCCCAGATCCCTGAGTCACTTGCCCCATTTTCCAAATTGCTCAGCATCCAGCAATGCCCACTTGCTCCTAGTGGAGAGGGAGGCAGGTATCCATTGTTCCCCGAGGGATGGAGGAGGGGAGCAGGTGTTCGTTCTCAATGGGGGCCACACACACTGAAGATCTGCTCTGAAGTGTCTTGTCAAGGGCACCTCTGGCAGGACAGAGAAGAGAATGCGGCACTTCTGCAGTCCAAGCTGAGACCTAGCTCCTTCGCTCTGGCGTGGGCTTATGGGGGCAGATGGGCACAAGCCAGGAAAAGAGCAGGAAGGACCGGGAGGGGGGTCTCATCAAGATACCCCTGCCTGCAGCAGCCTTGGGCCTGCTCTACTGCCCTTCGTTGCCACGCATAAGCACAAGGAGGCCTAGCTGGTGTTGGCATCCACTGTATGAAACGCTGGGTGGCTGGGGGCTTGTTCCTCCCCGAAGGATGCCGGGGAGGGTTTATGGCAAAGGCAGCCACAAGGACGATTCCCTACTGACTGTGTCCCCTGCATCTGCGCCCATCAGCACAGGGCAGCCCAGACGAGGGTGCTGATAGGATGGCCCCTCAGCCTATCAGCACTTGGCTCAGCACTGAGCTTCTTTTGGCCCCATTCTGGGCTAAGCAGCCTCAGCAGGACGCTCTGAGTGACCCGAGCGACTCGGTGGCTTCTGGGCCTCGTTCCCCTCGCACAGCCCTGCTCGAGAGCTGGGAGGCTGCCTGGCCTTCCCTGCCGTCACGCCCACTCTTGCTTACTCCTCCCCCCCTTCTCCTGCAGCGTTTCTGCCTCCTTTCAATGAGAGTACGAACGAAGTGTTTCCCTGAGCACATCTGCCAAACCCGTGGGCTGAGACCTTGAAGGCCTGGCAGGCTGGGGGACCCGAGGAGCAGCACTGAGTGCCGAGGCTCCCTGCCAGCTTGGCTAGGAGGGGAATGGGGGGCTGGGTGCCACTGCTGCTACAACCTGGCTCTGGAAGTGCTTGTTCTCATGGGTCTCCCAGCCCAGCCTCACCATATAAGAGCCGCCCCTCTCAGGCCAGGCTTGCTCCTTATTTCCCAATGAAGATGAAGGCGACTCTTAAGAGTCCCTCTGGTGGTTGGGGTGGACTGGAGGTGGCTCATGGGCCCTCTTGAGGTGGAACGTGCTCTTAGCCCCGGGGTCCTCAAACTACGGCCCGCCAAGGTCATTTACCTGGCCCCCGCCCCTGCTGCAGCTGCGGGCAGCACTGCGTCCAGTTCCCCCAAGATGGAACAGGCAGGCTCAGGGCCGGGGCATGTGCAGGCGCCTGCCTGCCTGCCCCATGCATCCGGGGCAGCGGGGTGGCCGCAGCCAGGGCAGGCTCCCGGGCTCCCACCCGCTGGCCGCCTCGACTTCCCGGCCCAGAGCCGACCCGGCCCCGCTCCGCCGACAGCCTCGGCCTCAGCCTCCCAGCACGGGGCCAGGATCGGTCTCCATTGCCGGGGTCTGCTCTGCCCTCCCGGGACCGTGTTCGGGTCCCTGCCAGTGTTCCTTCTAAGCTGCGCCGGTGCGCTGCCGCGCAGCGGCCATTACAACCCCCGCGCAGCACTGAGGGACCCCCGCGCAGGCCGGCAGCCCCCACCAGCCCCCAGGGCTGCGGCTTTGCTGCGGCAGACCCAACCTGAGCCTGGCCTCTGGGCTGGCCCTCCCCGCCCCCAGGGCGGAGCAGGCAGGCTCAGGGCTGGGGCCAGAGGCCTTGTTGTCGTCGGGCTGGCAGGGCGCCAGCCCTGGGTAGAAAATCCTGAGCCCCGAATCTATTTTCCCCAGCAGGCACATGCGCACCCAGGCGGAACGCTGCGTTCCACGCAGGGGCCCCAGCGAAGCCGCAGACTCCTGCCGCGGCCAGGCTGGGGAGATTCAAATCTCCCGCCCTGAGCATGCTCAGACAGCGTGTGCTCAGGGTGGGAGCGGCCTGGCCCAGAAGCAGCTCTGCCGGCTCCGAGCCTCCGGCCAGGTAAGGGGGCTGGGAAGGGGCTGGAGGGAGGCTTGGAGAGGGGTGGAGGGGACAAGAGGACTGGCTGGGGGCTGGGTAGTGGTGGAGGGGACTATGCACGGCAGGAGTGGGGACTTCATGGGGGGCTGGGGAGGGATGGATGGAGTTAGAGGCCTGGAGAGTGGTGGAGGGGACATGGGGACAAGGAGACTGGTGGGGGCTGGGGAGGGGTGGAGGGGATTATGGATGGCTGGAGGGGGACTAGGTGGGGGGCTGGAGAGGGATAGAGGAGGTTGGGGGATGAGTGGGGGTTAGGGACAGAGGTGCCTGGGGAGGTGTGGAGGGGGTTTGGGGGCTGAAGGGGGGTGGAGTGAAGATGGGGGAAGCTGGGGAGTTAGGAGGGCTGGAGTGGGGGTTTGGGGGCAGGGGTGGGCTGGGGGCCACAGCCCTGGATCTTTTTGCTATCCAGCAACGCCCCTGGCTGGGGCATGTGCGCGCGCCTGCCTGCCCCATGCGGCTGGGGCAGCGGGGTGGCCATGGCCGGGGCAGGCTCCTGGGCTCCCACCCGCCGGCAGCCTTGACTTCCCGGCCCGGGGCCGGGGTCGGCTCCGCTCCGCCGACAGCCTCGGCCTCCCAGCACAGGGCCAGGATCAGTCTCCGGTGCCGGGGTCTGCTCTGCCCTCCCGGGGCCGCGTTCGGGTCCCTGCCACCTGCGGCCTCGGCTTCTTTCTTTCTTTCTTTCTTTCTTTCTTTCTTTCTTTCTTTCTTTCTTTCTTTCTTTCTTTCTTTCTCTTCCCTTCCTGTCTCTTCCCTTCCTTTTTCTTTCTTTCTTTCCTTCCTTCTCTTCTTTGCGTTCCTTTTTCTTTCTCTTCTTTCCTTCTTTCTCTTCCTTCCTGCCTCCTTCTTTCTCTTCCTTCTTTCCTTCTCTCCACCTTTCTTTTCCTACCTTCTCTCTTTTCTTCCTCTCTTTTTTCTTTTTCTCTTCTTTGTCTTCCTCTTCCTTCCTTCCTTCCTTCCTTCCTTCCTTCCTTCCTCTTTTTTCTTTTTCTCTTCTTTGTCTTTCTCTTCCTTCCTTCCTGCTCTTTCTTTCTTTGCTTCCTTCCTTTCTTTCTCTTACTTTTTTCTTTTTCTCCCCCTTCCTTCTCTTTTTTCTTTCTCTTCCTTCTTTTTTAAAAAGCTTTTTTAAAATTAATTTTAAATAAAAACCTTTCTAAAAATTAAATTTCAATTCAAAATTCATTCAAATTAAATTAATTAAACACAATTAATTAATTCTATTTATAATCACTTTAACTTCAATTAATGCCTATAATTTCTGTCATGTGAGTTTGCACAAAAATTTTATTCAGAAAAAGTTTTGCACACGGCTTGAAAATTTTGCACACAAGCCACCAAACCTAGAGGGAACACTGGTTACTAGTTGCCTACACAACAGCAGGCCAGCAGGCTAAAATCGGTCAGTCCCACACTTTGGGCCTGGCCGGAGCCCCACAGCACCAACAAAAAGTGTGTGGATTCATTACTGCCTGCCACCCAGTACCCAGAAACACAGGCCAGCAGCAGACGTGATAGCTACGCGTTCATGTTTTTTTCAAACTATAGTACGGCCCCCCCAACAGTCTGAGGGACCATGAACTGGCCCCCTGTTTAAAAAGTTTGAGGACCCCTGTCTTAGCCCAAGGCCCATCACCTCCAGTCTGTGCAGAAGAGAACAACCCTATTCTCCATGCAGAGCAGGGCAGGGCTAAGGCTGCTCTGATTCATGACCATGCGGGCCAGTTCCCAGCCTGCCCCCAGCCCTGACTGTCCTTATCCAGCGTAGACATGCCTGGGGGCAAGCTGGTGGCCGGCCTGCTTGTCAGACACTTTCTGGCTTATTTGCTACTTGCTGGGGTGCAGGGCAGGGGGCTGCAAATATAAGAGCCATGGGAAAGGTTGCACAGCAAGGCAAGGCTGCATGCCCATGGACATGGAGGAAAGGGCTGAGTGAGGTTGGGGACCCAAGGAGCAATGCTGAGGCACAAGGCTGCTGTCTGCTGGATACATGCAAGGTTAGGGAAGCATCTGGTGCTAGCGTGGGCTAGGGGTATTGCCATCCCCAGCTGGTCTGGCGCTGAGAGCCCAGGGCCTTTGGAACTAGGAACGTCTCGAGTGTGTTCCCTCAGGCCTGTCCCAATGACCCATGCTCCCATGGTCCTTCCCTGTGCTCCCCTCTCTGCCCCCAACTCTGTGCGGATAGCCAGTCTGGGCCAGGCCTGGGGGCAGCTCTTTTGTGTCTTCACTGGATGTGGAGTGACGCCTGGTCGCTGGCTTGCTTCCCTTTGCAGCCTGAACCCGTATCTAGCCTTTTGCTGCTTCAGGCCTCCACGGGCATTGTGTGCTCACTCTGATGCCCCTTTGGGGCTGCTCTGCCACCTGCCTTCCTGGGTCAAAAGCCTGCTGCACTGCCATATTTGTGCCCTCTCCCATGCCCACAATGACAGTCAGCCCCTCATGTCTCTAGCTGGCCTCCTTTCCCCTCCCCCCTCTCTGCTTCAGTTCTGAAGTTGCTGCTAAAAGCCCGAACGCCTGTTGTCCAAAGCAGGATTAAGCACCATCTGTGAAAACTTTGAAGGCCATTAAGTAAGTCGGAGGAAATGGATGACTCAGAAGGTTGTGACACAAATCAGCTGTGACCCCATAGAAACAACGTGAATTTCTGCACAGAGGCTTTGCTAGTGCTGGTGTCTCCACATAGCTTGGCTGGATCTGCAGCAAGCGAGAGGCCGCTTCAGCCCAAAGGGAAAGCAGGATCCCCTCGACCTGGGGTAAAACCACCTGGCATTTCTGAACAGAAATGTAGTGCTGGGCTACGGTAAGGAGGAAAGGACTGATCAGAAGAGATTTGGTCCTCACGGGGAGCCATCCGCATTGCTTAGCACCACTCCACCTCCCGTTTGTGCCAACACAGGAATCTCAAGGATGTTTTCTCTACTAATTTGTTTGAATGTTACAATCTCCTCTTAATACTTACACAGAGGAGGGGAACAACTGCATGAAGATAATCATCCTGCAGTTAGCCTGGGGAGGAAGACTTGTTTTTGCTGCTACTGCATGACTATTTAACTGTGGGAGCAGACTCGTCAATCACAGAACATAGAAATATATTCTGAAGCCAAGTCTTGAGTACCTCACTATCCCTACAGGACCTTATGGTTGTCCAGTAGATAAACCCTCGGTTTGGGGCATAGGAAATCAGTGGTCTAATCTGCCACTGACTGCTGTGTGACTTTAGGCCAGTCACTTTCCTTCCTACATTTTTTCTCTTTAGAGTAGATGGTAAGTTCTTTGAGGCAAGGACTAGTTCTGACTATGTATAATAATAGTGAAGGACTGCTCTGGAAGGTCCTAGCACTTGCCTCAGCCCAAATGTAGGACAAAATGTTTGATGCAGACTTAAATAAGTGACACACAGGTGGGATACCTCCCTCTGTGATCTCAATGCAATGCGTATGCAGGACTGATGTCAACCATTTTGAACAATAAATGTGTGGAGGGGACTTGCCATTGGAGTTGGGAATTTTGGGGTGAATGTGACCATGTTCCTCAAAATGAGGGGTATTTGAGAGGTGTGATAGGAAGTCTGCACTTTTTAGGATGTATGATTAATAATATTCATGGTGACCTGTCAAAGTCACAGTGAGCCAAAAACCAGGATAATCTAATACTCTTCTTTACGCAAGCCAGGCAGGCTGACATCATTGTGCAGCGATAACTCTTGACAATCGAGTGGTGAAGTTCTCAGCCTTACTATGGAAGACACACACAGGGCCGGCCCAAGGGTTTTTGGCACCCTGGGCAAACTATGATTTTTGGCGCCTCCTCCCTCACATGTTATAAGAGATAACATATGTAAAAAATTCTCTTCCATCTAATTTGGTGCCCCTTAAAGCCTGGTGGTCTAGGCGACTGCCTAGTTCACCTATATGGTTGGGCCAGCCCTGAACACAAATATTCACATTTTATTTCCCCATTTTATTTATTAAGGTGTTTTAGAAACAGAGGAACAGAAAAAGACAAAGAAAGAGGGAAAAATCCCAAAGGAAGCCAATATCCAAGGCTCTCTCCTGATCTCATGTACTCTAACCAACCTGCAAAGTCTAAAGCATCATGGCTAAGGCAACCATGCAGGGAAGAAACAGCACAAAATCACACCCACCCACATGTAAACCTCAAGCAACTATTTCCTGTGAGGAAAATGCTTTTCTGTCATGGAAGCAACGATAAGAGAACAGAAACTACATCAAGCCCCATCTACATTAAAGACTAAATTTCAGTAAAATGGTAATGATGCAGAACACAGACGCAATGGCGAAAAGAGTGAGTGCTTGGGACAAAGAATTTGTTGTCAAGGAGACAAACTTCCAGTGGACATCAGGCAAATGCAGAGTCTGGCCGTCTTTAGGAAATACTGCAAAACCTTCCTTTTCAAAAAGGCCTTTCCACTGTCTGAACATACTCACAACATTGACATTCCTTCCACCCTCAACCAATCCAAAATAGATTAAAAAAATTAATAAAATCTTTTTAAAAAACCAAAACAAAATCCCTGCCCCAAGCAGAGAGACGGGAAAAGTGCCAGAGACTCCAGGGCGCGGTACAGAGACAACTGGATGAAACTTAATGGCCTGTGTTACACAGAAGCTCAGACTTGATGATCTAACAGTCCCTCCCAGCTTGAGTTGCTGTGAATCCATGATGTCCACTAGGGACTATGCTCTTGCTATTGATTTGACATGTAAGGCACTCAGATGCTTTGGTGATGAGTGGCAATATAAAACTGAAGTGTGAAAGTTAGAAAAAAACGTCATACAACACAGTGTAAAAGCAACATGGGCCAGTTTGCAGATGAGCCAGATTTTCAAGGGCTCAGCAAAAAAATCACAAGTCAAGCTCTATAATCATAAGACTAGTGTAACAAACATGGGATTTTATAAAATAATACGTTAGGTTCTTTTGAGGTTTGGAACCTGACGGTGTCAAATTTTTCAAGCTTTTCTCTACAGCCAGGAGACTAGAAACTTACTTTTTAAAAAAAACCTGAAAGCTCAGATTCTGACATACTCACATGACCCAAAAGCTGGGGCAAACTCCAATTATCAGGCAACTCATGTGGTGGAATACCAAGGGTCTCTGGCGCCTGAGGGTGCATCTACACTTACAAATTTACTCTGCGTCTACACTACACTTTCCTTAAGTTGACTTAAGCAGCTGCTTAAGTCGACTTAAGGAAAAATTAAGTCGACTTTATAAAACCTAGTTTTAAGTCGACTTGCTGCTTAAGTTGACTTTAGAAAGTCGACTTAAGACAGTGTAGACGTGGAGTAGCACTTAGGGGACTCCAGGGCTTCCCCACTGCCCTCCCTGTCAGGGTGGCTGGCAGAGGGAGAGCCTGGCATGCCCCCCCCCACAGGGCAAGGCAGAGCCCTGCCCACCCTGCCCCTATGCCCTGCCAGGGTCCCTGTTCCCCTTTGCCCCATTGTACCAAGGTACAATGGGGCAAAGGCTGAGCCCCCTGGCACTGTGGACCTGTCCCAGGTCCACCTAGCCCCTAGAAGTAGACCTAGGCGTCCAGTGTGGATGCTCTAGGTTGATTTTGTAGGGTCCCCTTTAAGTCGACCTAAATTAACAAGTGTAGACATAGCCTGAGAGCCTAGCTTACACCCCGCAGCTGCCCCAGGGATTGGGGGGGGGTCTGTATCTAAGGAGAGGGAGAGACCTGGGAGGCGGGGTGTGTGTGTGTGTGTGTGCAAATGCAGACTTGTCTCGCTACCCCTCCAGCTCTTACAGTGTTTAGTGCTCATGCTGTATGCTCAATGCTTAGGCAGGTGAGCTTTGCAGGGGCAGCTTTGTTCTGTATTTTTGCAGGGGAGGTGGTGTTAATATAGATAGTTCCTACTGCCAAAAAAAAAGTGCTTGCCCTGCTTTTATTTGCTTGTTTTTTTAAGGTGCAAAGTCACATTTGAGGAGTCTGGAAATGCTTTTCCTCTCTCTTCCCTGTTGGGCAGCAGTGGCTATTCCTATTGCATGCCACAGGTGGGAGTGGGAGGTTGTCACAGCCCCTGCCCTCCCCCGCCTCCACAGCTTCTTCAGCACTGGAAGCAGCTTTTTCCAGCCTCAGCACCTGCAGTAGGAGACTTGGGGGGAACCCTCACCCGAGCAGGTTCTATCCAGCTCTTAGCCCCAGGATTCCCCTGGGCTCCTACCTTCCCTTACTTACCACATTGCAGTGCTGAGGGAAAATCTCCGTTGTAGCCAGGCAGGTCAGGGAACTTGGAAGCCCTGGCTGCGGCTGGGCTGGGGTCCCCGATGTGTAGCTCTAAGGGGCTGGGGTCACACCCTCAGCCTTGCCCTCCCTGACTCCTTCAGGGCTACAGACAGCTTTTCAGCTTTCAATGGGAAGCCTGGTGCACAGCCTCCTCCCACTCCCAGGGCAGGCAGCCAGTTCCAGTAAATCCAGGTCAGCCGTTGGCCCCTGCTGATGCTCACTTACACTCAGCTCAGCTATGAGTGACAGCCCACTGGAGCACGGTTTGGTGAGGGCCCGCCTGGCGCCCCCCAGAGCCAGTGCCTGGGTGCATGCCCCTCTCTGCTCCTTCCTCAGTACACCACTGGACTCATGATAGAATGGTAAGAGGTGTCCCCACTGTGACACATTAGGCCAGAATTTCAGAAGAGCTCCGCCCCCAACATGAGCTCTTTTGAAAATCTGGTGCTGCCTCTGGATACTAAGCTCTTCTGAAAACTCTGGCCTAAGTCAATAACGTCCACATCTTCCTTTCTAACTCACAAGGGATGGTGCCCGGTGGAGGTCTCAGTTTTAGAATAATGCCTTTTAGAACCTGATTGCAGGAGCAGATTTTCAGGCAGCATTTTAAATTTTGCTCTAATGTGTTTTCTTGTGGCAGCTATTCTAAGCTGGGTCTTGGGAGAAGAGTCCCCAACAGGAGAAGATGGAGGCCTCCTCCCCCACCATGAAAGGTTGGACGCTGAAGACCCTCACAGTAAACACTGGAGTCCCCTGAAGGCACTCCTCAAAATCCTCAGTGCTGCAGCCCTACCTCCTCAAAGCCTTGTGAAGTGAAGAGGGAGCCATTGTTACAGAAATCAGACAGACATAAAGGAGACACAGCTGAGATATAGCTAGATAACTATAGGGTAGACAGATAATATAAAGAGTGCCATCTACTGGCACACAGGATATATAACATTAGTGTTAAGACCAATACAGTTGTTATTGTTATGCATTGCAAACAGCTTCTTGACAACATGTTTCTGAACAGATGGACCCTACAAATCCCATGTGTCATCTGTCATGGGCCCTCTGTACCCTGTTAAGAACCAAAATATTGAATTGATTTGATTTACGATGGGAAGCCAGTGTAGAGAAAGGAGGAAAAGTGTGATGCCCTTGCAATAACTCCTGTTGCCAAGGAGATGTGTTGCCATGTTCAGGTCTAGTTGGCATTTCCTAAAGGCTGATGGCTCCATGCCCAGGTGTATCACATTGCTGTTGTCCAGCCACGAAGTGAGAAAGGTATGCATAACTGAGGTCAGGTCACTGGTTGCCCGGAATGGCACAAAGTCTAACCAACTGGAGACTGCAGAAAACATGACTGAATTGCCTAATTGTGAGTGTGAACCTTCAGGCAAAGGAGATGTCACAGTGGCTGTGGCTCAGAGTGTGTTCCTTTGCCAACCAGCATCCCATCAGTCTCGCTGAGGTTCAACCAGCTGTTCTTCATCCATAAGATGAGCTTGTCCAAGCACGGGGTCATCTAGGTGGTGCTGGTGTGGTTCTGTGTGGTAAAGGATAGGCAGATCTGTATATCATCTGCATATGAGTCCATGTCATCTGATAAATTCACCCACTGGCTGTATGGGGCTGCTGAACAGGAGCGGAGAGAGAGAATTGATCCTTGTGGGATGGCACCCACAAGTGTGTGTGTGTGTGCGGGGCAGGGGTCTAGTGGCTGAGGAACAGCTTCTCATCATTACATTTTGGAATCTTCTCTCCAGAAAGAACTCAACCCACTCCTGTGCCATCGCTCTTGGTGAAACAGTGCTGGATGTGCAGAGAGGTCAAGGAGGATGAGAATGGATGTCTGCCTTCTGTGCATTGGCAGGCGATCATCCACCAGTGCCACTAAAGCTGTGTCCATCCCTTGTCCTGGCCTGAATCCAGATTGTGCCTAATGTAGGATATTAACTTTAATTACATGAGCTTGTCTTTGGCCTTTGGTGAGCTTCTCTGTGAGCTTATTTGGGAATGGAACGGTTGATGTGAGGTGGCCGTTGGTTAGAACCAATGCATCCAGGGTGGGTTTCTTCAGTGATGGCCCAACTGTGGTGTTGTTGAAGGGGGAAGATTCCTTCCCTGAATGAGGCTTTAGCTAGTTTGATCAGGAGCAGAACCAGTTGCTCACAATTCTCTTTCACCAACCAGAAACCTCATTGTCTGGATTCACAGACCTTGGGTGGAGTCAGGGCTTGACAAAACCCAGGTGCCAGGTCGCCATGGTGACCATGGTTTGTAGCCTGGCTCCTAGCTCTGTTGTGGAAATGCAATGAAGGAGCGCCCTCTGGCAACCAAAAATAAAACTGTTGGCGCCTAGCTGGGAGCCAATTTTGTCGAGGCCTGGGTTGAGTCTTCTTTAAGGTATCCAAGATCTCTTTAGGAGTGAACTGCTGAATGTGGTAATGCAGGCAGGCTGTTTTTTGGACTACACAGATCCATGTGGGTAGAGAAGCCTTCCCAAGCATATGGTTGTGTTGGCAGAGGCTCCTTTGGGGCTGGGCTGGCGTGGAACAGAATGGACACACCAGCACTCGTGTGTGGCTACTATGGCAGAATTTTACATATGTGACAACAACTTTCTCTCAGACTTGCTGTCTTTGGGCTTAAAGTAAATACACCCTCCCTTTACTTAAGGACTGTGCCCTTGCTGGTGTAGGGTTAGAGGCTACTAGCACTTAACCATGTTAGAATCTTGTCTTTATTGCTGTTCCTACTGTCAGATAACCAAGTCCTGTAAAACTGTCCGAGATGGATCCAGCACTCTCTGGAGGACACAGAGGCTTTGATGGGCTGAGGAACACCTTCCATATCTGTCACTGCTCTCCACTCTGTATGTTAGGCTTTGCAATGCTCTGTGCGGCCTCCAAACTTGCTGCCTTCCCCCTCTCTGCAGTTCTGTATCAGTGGTGGCTTGTGCCTTACTTCATCTTAGCATCAACTTCTGGGCAGGCCAAGCAGTTCTGACTGTACCCATGTGACAGTAGCAGGGATCTGCTTGTGGCATAGGGGTCATCTGTTCTAAGCTGGACAACTTTCTAGCAGTTTGAGGCTAATACCTTTGTAATAACGTCAGCCTCGTCTGTGCCTTTACAGGGACTTTGCGCTGCAGTGTGTTCTGAGCAAGCTGCCCAGGAAAAATTGAGCAGGAGAATCTAAAGCACCAATCAGAGGTCTGCTTCCTAAATCTGTCAGAGCAGGCAGATGAGCCACACCTTCCCTGACTGCTTTTTGTGTCTCACACACTCACATCATCTCACTTTGTTTTCATGGAGTTGAGCTTGTCGGACATAGGTCTGAAAAATCTTTAATCTCTCAATTAGCAAGCAGTACTGGACATGGGGCTCTGAGTCTGTTCTTTCTTTCTTTCTTTCTTTCTTTCTTTCTTTCTTTCTTTCTTTC
>ML685803.1:8426347-8475630 GCA_007922175.1 Pelusios castaneus
TTCTTTCTTTCTTTCTTTCTTTCTTTCTTTCTTTCTTTCTTTCTTTCTTTCCAACAAATTCTTTTTTGTGTTACTATTTAAGAGAGGGATTCAGCTTCCCTGCCTGTCACACATTCAGCCTTTCAAGGTCTCATGAATGGGTGGGGGCCATTGAGTGCTCTCGGGATCTCTTAACCTGTAAAGGTTTTGAAACTCCTTTCTTATCAAGACAAGGTTTATCCACTTTCTCCACTGAAAGAATCTGTTCCCAGGTCTCCAGCATTTCCGTCAGATGCCCTTTGGGATTGTGGAAGGATCCATCACCTGAGGATGGAGGGTGATAGGAATTACTCGCCCCTTGGTTCCGCTTTTTTTGAGAGAGCCTCATTTTTTGTTTAGCCACCAGTTTCTTGCTCAGGTTGTCACAGACCTTTCCATTCATGAATCAGTCACTGAGAAGGCTTCATTCATTAGATATTAAAGCTGGGATTTCCAAAAGTGCTTGGGGTTGACCATTGACTTCAACAGGAAAAGATGGAAGTGCTCAGCACCGACCTATAAAAACCCTACCTTGAAAGCACAAGGAGGCTGTGTCTGACATGTGCATAGACTTTTCCATGCAGAAGGCATTTGGGCAGGGCTGCTTCCTTGCAAAATCCACTAGGTCAGCGACAACGGCTATGTCTACACTTGCACTTTTAAGTCGACTTTAACTAAGTCGACTTAACTAAGTCGACTTAAAGTCAACTTAGTGTGTCTACACTTAAAATTAAAGTCGACTTAAAGGGGAACTTACAAAGTCGACCTAGAGCATCCACACTGGATGCTCTAGGTCGACTTCGTGGGGCTAGGGGGACCTTGGGCAGGTCCATGGTGGCGGGGGGGGACACCCCTTATGTGCAATGGGACAAAGGGGGACAGGGACCCTGGCAGGGCATGTGGGCAGGGTGTGACACTGTCTGGATTTAGGGAAGCATTTATGATCTTATTTTCTATGGATATCTCATAAATGCTGTAATCCATAGGAACTATGTCATGTTTGGTATGAATAGAAAGGTAGTAATTTGCTGGGAATGATTATATAGTTTATGTCTAGGAATTCTATTTCGATTAGAAGTTAGGAATTTGATGTTATATCTATACTTTAATTTATGTTATTTTATGGAAATGTCTGAAAGAGGTGTCTGTGTCAAACCATTGTCTCCTTAATGTTAAGGAATCTGCCAGGTGATATGGTCCCAGGGAGTAAACTGATGAGCCATTAAGGACACAATGGTTGTATTCTTTATGTCCTTAATGGCTCATCAGGATACTCCCTGGGACCATTCTACCTGGAAAATTCCTAAACATTAAGGAGACAATGGTTGTTCACACCCTCCCGTCTAAGACATTTGTCCAGAATGACACAAGTTAAAGTATGGATATAACATCAAATTCTTAACTTCTAATCGAAATAGAATTCCTAGACATAAACTATATAATCATTCCCAGCAAATTACTACCTTTCTATTGATACCAAACATGACATAGTTCCTATGGATTATAGCATTTATGAGATATCCATAGAAAATAATATCATAAATGCTTCCCTAAATCCAGACAGCATCACACACAGGGCTCTGCCCTGCCCTTTGGGGGGCATGCCAGGCTCCCCCTGTGCCCCCCCCCCCCGGCAGGGAGGGCAGTGGTGTAGTCCTGGGGTAGCCCTAAATCGATTTAGGGCTACCCCACGTCTACACTGGCTTAATTCAACTTTAAAAAGTTGAATTAAGCCTTAAATCTAGGTTTAATAAAGTCGACTTAATTTTCTTTAAGTCGACTTTATTTTGCTTAAGCGACTTAAGCAAAGTGTAGTGTAGAGGCAGGGTAAATTAAGTCGACTTAAGCCCAGCTTAAGTCAACTTAATTTACCAGTGTAGATGCAGCCAACATGAGGCAGGCACTGGAATTTATGACCAAGACCCTTCTATTGTGAGGCCATCTTGTAGGATTATTGGGATGGGGTGGGGACAGGAAGGGCACCATCAGTGCATTTGAGCTCGGGCAGCCTGAAAGCACCAGCCTGTTCAGAGGGCAGTGCTGGCAGGCTCAGCGCTCCTTTATACACAGAACTTGCACTGGTTTAATTACATCACTGTTTACATCAGTTTAGTGAAGTTGGTGCAAAGCCCTGTGTGGCTGTAATTCAGTTTGCAGCAGGTTTACATGGATTTAGCATAATTTGGGTGGATTTACATGGATTGAGTATAATTTGGTAGCCAGGCAAAAAGGTGTGCGCTAAATCAGATTCAAAGCCATTTTTAGTTAAACCAGTGCAGCTGTGGTGTGTACACGAGACCCGAGAGAAACAGGGAAAGAGACCCAGGAAAGACTGGCAAAGCCAAAGTGGCACTAAGCCAGACAGAGCTACATAGGAAAGCATAGCAGGACCCAAGCGGCTGAGTGTGTTCCCGAGCGCCCTATGCTGGAGGCAGGGAGAGACTTGGCAAGGCCCTGCTGGCAAGAAGGAGGCAGTGCTGTTTCCCTTATTGTAAGCAAGTGATGATACGAGAAGTTCAGCTTTCGTTTAAAATAAAGAAAGAAAAGTAAGGTTCTATCCTCATGGTTGCGGAGAAAAGCCTGAAACTGTGGCCGCACCATAACCCCAATAGCTCACAAACCGGAAGGCACTTATTATTTAGAAAACTCATTATTTCTAAGGCTATGTCTACACTTGTAAAGTTACGTCGACTCTGTTAAGTTGACTTAACAAGATCGACTTAAAGTCGACCTTGTTAAGTCAACTTAGCAGAGTAGCTACACTTTAAGTTGACTTAACAGTAGACATAGCCGTCCATACTGGCTTTAAGTCGACTTAAGGCTTAAGTCGACCTTCGGAGGTGGTGTTATTAAGTCGACTTAATAAAAGCCCAGTGTGGATTCGGTTTTGTGTAGGTCGACATAAGCATCCTTAAATCGACCTAAGTTGCCAGTGTAGATGCACCCAAGGGGATTATCATGATCTTTGGGGCACCTGACTCTGATTTGTGAATGCTACGAACTGGCTAGTGAGGGAAGGATCCTGGGAGTCTCACTTACATTTAGGGACGAGGGAGGGCAGGAGAGCTCTCTCCTGTGTGAGCAGCAGTGGTGATGGAAGACAGCACAGAACCCTTTTCAAATCAAGATGGGATGTTTGTCTAAAAGATGCGCTGTAGGAATTGAGTTGGGGCAGGTCTCTGGCCTGTGTTACACAGGAGGTCAGACTAGATGATCACAGTGGTCTCTTCTGCCCTGGGGATCTATGACTGTGTAAAAGTGGAGGCTGCTTATTGCTCAGGGAAGGGGCAGCAGCAAGACCCATGGGTGTGAAGAGGGCAATGGATCTGGAGAGCGCACATACTCCCCTTGTATTCTAGGATCTTGCACACATTGTGCAGAGTCACCAGAAAGATGCTTCTCTTTTGCCTTTTGTTTCTTACCCCTTGTTTCCTTTTTTTTAGGGCCTCCCTTCTTCTCCTTCTTTCCCAGGAATGCTGAGAGGAGGAAACGGGCTCTCAGCACAAGGCTCCCAGGAGAAAGGAGCAAGGGCACAGAACTGCAGAGTGTGGCCAAGCTGCCAGCATCTCCCGTGTGTCACTGCATCTTTGTTTCTTTGCCTTGCCGGCAGGTGCTGCTGTCTGGGCTGGTAGTGCTAGGATGGGAAAAGAGGAGGAGTTTAGTTGTTATCCTAAAAACTAACCTCTTTCACATGAATGCTGCACTCTGAGTGTGCCAGTGTATAAAGCAGGGATGCAGAGTGATAGTCTGGGACTTAATGCCTTAAAGAAACAAGAGTATAATCTTAGGAGGGGATAGATGGAACAGGAAATAGTAGAATTAGGGAAACAATGTGCACTAGTCAAGGAGCTACTGATTAAGATAGCTTTACACAGTAAGCAGTCTGAGCTGGACGGTTATAATACTCCTGAGGTGGAGAAATTATTAGGTAGAGCTCAAGTAAAATGATCTGAAGACAGTGATAAGGTGGGTAAGTGGCTGGTCAGCTTAATCCTCAAAAAGAAAAGAATTTCCACTATTAAACTCTCAGCTGGTTCAATTTCCAGTGACAACTGAAGAATTAAAGTGATATGGAAGGAGTTATGAGTGTTTGTCTAAAGCCAAAGGGATAAAATAACATAGATCCTAAAGCAATGCAATATGTTAGAATTACCCACGGATCAGAAATGGAGTTTGGAAGGTAATATTGGAAAGAAAGAAATGTTAGATCCAAGACAGAAATGCACCAACTTTAGATGATTTTCCTATTGATTGTCATAGAAAATGATTGGAATTAAGACCTTTACTGAGTTTGATCAATGAAGGGGATTTTTGCTAGTGCTTTAAGAAACAGCTTTTTATTGTACTTTTAAAACTGAACCAAGACCTTGTGGTATGTCAGCCGTACAGTACACGGCTGTATCCCTCAGCCACATTTGGATGCAAAAATCTTGGCACAGATTGTTGCCCCTTCTAATAATATCTCTGAAACAGGCTTTATGCTCGGCCAGTCTATAAAATAGAGCAAGGGCTTGATCCTGCTAGGTGCTGAGAGTCTTTGAGTCTCCTTTACTTCAGTGAGAGCTGAGCACCTTGCAGAATCTGGCTCATAGCCTTCAGAGACTGGTTCCAGCTCGTAATTACACAAGGCTTTATGACAGTGACAAAGCAAATGTGTCATTAGATGGCGGGTGGGAACCTTTCATCCCTTTGTGTGTTGTTCTCTTCATTTTCAGTTTGTTGTATCTTGATGTTGGGGTAAATGTGCAAAGGGATTGAGATTATTGTACGGCTAGCCTGTGACTAGAGTGAGAGCTAATCTCCCCTTCTGGTACTTTCACTGCTTCTGCTCACAAGGTGGTGGTTGGGAAAAACTTGTTGCTTCTGTGTCCGTTTTCTAAGAGGAAGTTCAGGCATGATCCCAGTCTTGGCACCTGGACCCAAAGGACATGAAGTGAAAAAGGTCTTGAATTGCCAACACACCAATGTTAGGAACCTGGGTTACAGATGAAAGGAATTGGAACTGCTCATTTAAGAGCGAAAATTCAATCTATTTGGTCCTACAGAAACCTGGTTCTAAACTCTGTAAGAAGGACTGATTTGGTAAAAGGAGAGTGCGGGGGCACTTCACACCAAAAATGGCACCACCTGTTTCCAAGTCACTGATAACTTAAAAGAAAATGTTCTTGAATGTTTATGGCTCAACATCCTAACAGATAAAGGACAAAATGGGGTATTAGTTGGTGTCTGCTACAGATCAAACGACACAAGGGAACAGGATGACCAGCTCCTTGTGCTCCTATCTATAAGTGTAGGAATAAAAGCTGTGTGATCAATGCGGGATTTCAATCTGAGTGACAGAGGCCGGAGGTCTCATGTTGCCAGTACTGAACCATCCTTGGAATCTCTAACCATTATAGATGATAATTTCCTAAATCAATAAGTGTTGCAGCCAATGGGGGAAATTCCTTATTAGTTCTTGTCCTAACAAGTGAAGAGGAATTGATCACAGAACTAAGAATTAATGGTAGTTTAGCAATAAGTCATTATGAGTTGATCACATTTATAATAAGCAGAATAAAGTCCAACCAACTTGGTGCTTGGGACAGTTTCAAAAAGCTGAAAACAATTAAGAGCCAAAGCACCTGTGAGGAAGAATTTAATCAGAAAAATATGAATGATAATTGCGAATCATTTAAGAAGATCTTACTAGATGCCCAAAAAGCCACAATCAAGGAAGAAGGTTGTGCTGGCTAAAAATATGAGCAGGTTTAGAAGGGAAGTGAAGGCCGCTGTAAAAAATAAAAAAATAATGATTAATTGAGAAGGGAAGCAAAGGGACACAAAGAGACATCTTTGTTCACTATCACTGAGGACAATAAGTAGGAGTTTTATAAATATATTAGGAACAAAAATAATCACCACAATGGTATTAGTCCATTACCAGATGGAAATATTGGTAGAATTATCAATAATAATACAGCAAAGGCAAAAGTGTGAAGTAAATATATTCTGCAGCTGAGGAGAAAACAGGGATAGTCTCATCATATGGTGCTGGTAACTAATACTCTTTCCATTCCACTATAGTCTCTGGAGGATGTTAATAGAAGCTAAAGTTAGACTATTTAAAATTAGCAGGTCCAGATAACTTGAATTAAGAGTTTTAAAAGAGCTGACTGAAGAGATTGCTGGACCATTGATGTTGATTTTCAATAAATTTTGTAGCACTGGGTAAGTTCCTGAAGGCTAGAAGAAAGCAGATGTTTCGCCAGTGTTTAAAAAGGCAAACAGGATGATCGAGTTAATTATAGGCCTTCCAGCCTGACATCAATGCCAGGCAAGATAGTGGAGCAGCTGATACAGATTCGATAATAAAAAAAATTAAAGAAGGGTAATATAATTAATGCAAATGAACTTGGGTTTATGGAAAACAGATCTTGTCAAACTAACTTGATCATTTTTTGATGAAACTATAAGTTTGGTTGATAAAGGTAATAATGTTGACTTCTGCAAGACATTTGAGTTGGTACCACGTGACATTTTGACTAAAAACCTAGAATGATATGAAATTAACATGGCACACAGTACTTGGATTTAAAAACTGCCTAACAGAAAGATTTGAAAACAGAATGGTAAATGGGAATCATTGTTGAGTGT
This sequence comes from Pelusios castaneus, assembly GCA_007922175.1. Taxonomy (NCBI): domain Eukaryota; kingdom Metazoa; phylum Chordata; order Testudines; family Pelomedusidae; genus Pelusios; species Pelusios castaneus. The sequence continues at coordinate 8,433,002 of ML685803.1, forward strand.
GTATACTTCCAGTAGAGTCCTGCAGGGATCAGTTCTTGATCCTCTGCTATTTAACATTTTTTTCAATGTCCTGGAAGAAAACATAAAATCAGCACTGATAAAGTTTGCAAATGACACAAAAATTGAGGGCATGGTAAATAATGAAGAGGGCAGGTCACTGATACAGAATCATCTGTATCGCTCTGTAAACTGTGTGCAAGTACACGATATTTATTTTAATGCAGCTAAATATAACTGTGTACATCTAGGAACAATGAATGTAGGTCATACTTGACGGATGGGTGACTCTATCCCAGGAGACAGTGATTCTGAAAAATATTTGGTGGTCGTGGTGGATCATCAGCTGACCATGAGCGCCTAATGTGGTGCTGTGGCCAAAAGCACTAATGTGATCCTGGGATGCATAAATGAGAATCTCAAGTAAGAATTCAGAGGTTATTTTACCTCTGTATTTGGCACTTGTGTGACAGCTGCTGGAATACTGAATCTATTTCTGATGCCCACATATTAAGAAGGATGTTGATAAATTGGAGAGAGTTCAGAGAAGAGCCATGAGAATGATTAAAGCATTTAAAAACTTATACCTTATAGTGACAGACTTATACCTTATACCTTATAGTGACAGACTCAAAGAACTCCATCTTCTGAGCTTAACAAAGAGAAGGTTAAGAGGTGACTTGATTACAGTCTGCATAGGGAACAAATATTTAATAATGGGGTCTTCAGTCTAGCAGACAAAGGTATAGCATGATCTAAAGGCTGGAAGTTGAAGCTAGATAAATTCAGACTGGAAATAAGGCATATTTTTTTACAGTGAGGGTTATTAACTATGGGACCAGTTTACCAAGGGTGGTGATGGATTTGCCATCACTGGCAATTTTTAACTCAAGATTGGATGTTTTTCTCAAAGATCTGCTCTAGGAATGATTTTGGGGGTGTTCTATGGCTTGTGTTATACAGGAGGCCAGACCCCATGATCACTGTGTTTCTCTCGGGACCCTGAATGCTTCCTCTGCTAGTGAAGGATTGCTCTGTCTTTTCAAGAGCCAAAGCATTCTGTGATTCCATGTCTGCAGCAATGGCCAGGCAATCAACTACTTGCCACAGGATTGCGTTTCAGAATCCAAGTGTTATTTCTTTAGAAAATAACATTTCCAGACTCCTTGGTTAGTAAGAAAACTTCAAAAACAAGAGATGAGTGTAATCAATGCATTGCAGGCCTGAGTCTGCAGGCAGCCTCACCCAAGACTCAGTGAGATTGTTTTACTATTTCACTGCTCATCATTCTAGTTGAAACATCCAACTAAGGTGCTTATCTCGCAATCCCAAATCCTGCAGCTGCGGACAAATTCTACCGGGCAGTTCTGCATTATCAGTGCAAAAACCCACAGCATGTTCAAAGCTGGACATGTGGACTGGTGTGAAACAAGCTGAATTTAATATGAAAAATAACAGAAGGGGGTGCTGGCTGACTGTAGTCTTCATTTTTATGTTGCGTTCAGACCACGAGTCCTCTCACCTCCCATTCTTAATGGAAATCAAACTGCTGAAGAATTTCCAGTCTGACACAGAAAGCGGAGGGCCTTCCTACAGAACTGAGTTCCATTGCACTGTGGAGTCTTGGCTACTGTATATTGTACTGAACCAGCCAGGTTAATATTAGATGTCCTAGGCAATGGAGCTTCCACCACTTCTATTAGTCTCCAGCCACATACTTCTCAATGTCAGGAAATTCTTTCCGATATTCAACATAAATCTCACCTTTAATAATTTCACCCTGTGTTTCCTATTATATCCCCTTTATAATGTTCAGTAATAATCCCTCTTGTGTTTTGAAACCTTTCAATATTCAGAGATCTTAGAATCATAGGCTATGTCTACACTAGAAAAGTTGTCGACTTTGTTAAGTCAACTTAATAAGGTCGACTTTAAGTCGACTTAAAGTCGACCTTATTAAGTCGACTTAACAAAGTCGATTTAACTTTTCTAGTGTAAACATAGCCCCTTGTTGACTTTATTAAGTCGACCTAATGCTTTAAGTCGACTTAATAAGGTCGATTTAGGCGCTAATCCCCGTCCACACTGGCTTTAAGTTGATTTAAGGAGTCGGCTTAAGTCGACCTAAAACGAGGTGTTATTTTGTCGACTTAAGCTTTCCTTAAGCCGACTTAATAAAAGCCCAGTGTGGACGTGGCTTTGTTTAGGTCGACTTAAGCCTCCTTAAGTCAACCTAAGTTGCCAGTGTAGATGCGCCCATAGAATCTTAGGGCTGGAAGGGACCTCATGAGGTCATCTAGTCCAACCCCTCTGCTAAGAGCAGGACCACTCCAACTAAATCATCCCAGACAGGGTTTTGTCTAACCGGGCATTAAATGTTTCCAAAGATGGAGAGTCCACCACCTTCGTAGGTGGTTACCTCTTCCTTCCAGCATTTAGGCAGTCATTTGGCCAAGCTAGACACATTTTTTGCAGGTCAATCCCTTTCAGCCATTTGCCTCCTCTTTTGTGAAATCTTCAGTTTGTCAGTATCCTTCTGGTACAGAGTTGCCCAGGAAGGAACACAATATTCTTAGTTTACCATACCATAGTTTAGAAGGCCAGAAGAGAGCTTCCCCCAAATAATTCCTAGAGCATATCTTTTGGAAACACTGAAAATTATCAGTGATGGAGAATCCACCAAGAATGGTGCCAGGAGGGCATTTAGTCACCCTGTCCCTGGACCTGCTGTGTATGTACCACAAATGCTTCCTTAAGTCCTGGCATTTTATTAATTTTCTTGGTGGTGGATTGCGTTCCCACACAGCCCTTTTAATCAGAAATAAGCTCCACCAGACTATATCCGGGTCTCCCACGCACTCTGCACTCCACAGAATCCTTTAGATTTTGTGCTTTTCTTCCATCTGCTCCACTGTCCTAATGGACTTGAAACTCAGCAGCCGTGCAGTGCTTCACATGTGCCCAGAACACAGCCCCATTGCTGTGCATGCCCATTCTTTCATACTTATTCACCATAGGTGCGTCTACACTTGTCAATTAAGTCGACTTAAGCAGGCTTAAGTCGACTTAATTTACTCTGGCTATGTCTACACTTACAAAAGCTAGTTCGAATTAGTTAATTCAAACTAACTAATTTGAACTAATTTTAGTTAGTTTGAATTAACTTAATTCGAACTAGCATGGTCCCACTAGAATTCTAGGTCGAACTAGTCATGTCCGTGAAGGGCACTTGCTTAGTTTGAATTAGTGAATTGCAGGAAGGTCAATCTGCCGATTAGTTCGAGCTAAGCAGTTAGTTCGAACTAATATGGCCACATTGACTTAATTTGAACTAACTATTTTGAATTAAGGGTTAGTTTGAACTAAGCAATCAAATTTATTAGTTCGAATTAAGGAAGCCCTTAATTCGAACTAATGAAAGCCTAGTGTGGCCAAGCTTAAGTTAGGTCGAATTAAGCTTCTGTAATTCGAACTAACTTGCAAGTGTAGACATAGCCATATGAGACTACATTATTGCTGATCTATTCAGCTGTGAAAACATAATGTTACTGCTTGGAACAGAACTATATGTTCAGCAGCAAGACAAAGTCAGCTGGCTAGCATGTAAGCCTGGCTCATTGTTAATGAAGTGATGCTCCTAGTACATGAGATCACCTCTATGTGAAGAAAAATATAAGCAGAACTTTCGGTCAAACATTTTATACACAGGCTGTGTGCCCAGGTAGAGTGATACTATATTCATGTCCATTCAAATATGAAAACTATACCATTCAGCCTTGTAACCCTACATTCACCTCTTTTACAGAACTACGATAAATTTTGTACAAAGTCTGTCTTGTGAAAGATCATTTGAAAATTCATAATTTGCTGGCCATTATGATCCATGTGGAATATGTGTAGCAACTTTGTATGTAAAGTTATAAAATTTTATTGTATGACTTTACTAAGACATGCTCCCAGCTTAGAAAAGCAGCCACAATACAGTTTCTTGCGGCCAAAGGACAAACTGACACCTCAATCAGGGGTCAACAAAATCAAATGGACCATCCGCTGGCTGAGCCACCATTCTTTGGTAGGAAGAAGAGTGTGAGTGAGAACTTTACATCTTGGCAATGGAGCAGTTGGGGTTTCCCATGTGAACAGATTGGCTGATGCCTAAACCCTAGCTGAAGGTGGTTCTCAAGATGGAGGAAAAGATATAAAAATGAGGAGCAGAGGCCCCAATCATCTGTCTCTCCTCATCTCTGCTCATGGCATCAATACAGTACCGGATTTAGGCACAAGCTAAGTAAGCCATGGCTTAGGGTAGGGGTTCTCAACCTTTTTGGGGTCGCGACATGGCTGGGAGAGTTCTCAGCTGGTTGTGACACAACAAGGCTCTCCTCCCCCAGGGACCGCCCCCGTGTCTCTCCCTGGAACCCCCCCCCCCATATCTCCCCCCAGCAGCACCCTCTCTCCTCATGGTAGCTCCCCCCATCTCTCCCTTCGGCAGCCCCCCGCCTTTCCCCCATCTTTCCCCCCTCACCCCAGCAGCCCTCCCTTCTCTCCCCCTGGTAGCCCCCCCACCCCCATCTCTCCTCCCAGCAGCCCTCCCATCTCTTCCCTTAGCAGCCCCCCCCCCAGCAGTCTGCAACCCCCGAGTCTGTTCCCCCACACAGCCCCCTGTTCTCACCATGGCCCTGGCTCTGGCCACGCTGCCCTGTCCCTTCAGCCCTTTCACTCCGGCCCCTCCTCGAAGCTTAGCGCCCTGCCGGCTGCCCTGCACTCACCATAACAAAGGGGCCCGCCAACCCCATAGCTGCTGGAGAAACCTGTTCTCTGCCCTGGCCTCGGCAGGCAGGGCAGGATATTTAAAAATGTCCCCCCTCTAGCTCCTAGGCTGGATGAGTCAGCAGCATGCTGAGCTCCTGCCAGTGTTAACAGCCAGCAGTCGCTGCTGCAGTTCACCAGCTACATGGTGGACTTAGCCCGTGGCAACACACTTGCCGCTGTGCCACGACACAGTTTCGTGTCGTGACACAGTGGTTGAGAACCACTGGCTGAAGGCCTCACATTATGAGAGGCCTCTAAATATGTCGGAGATAACTAAGAAGATTTACCATTTGATAATGCAAATAAGGCTTTTTCCAAGTTGTGTTTTATTTAGTTGTTTTTCACTGCATCTTTGCCTATGTATATATGCAAATATAATAGTTTATCATTTAATTTTTTCATTGCCCTTTCTGTTATAATGTAATACACTTTTTTCTCTTTATTATTTATGGTATGGGGCCTTTGAATCTTGACATAGTTTAGGGCCTCAACATGTCTTAATCTGGCCGTGCATCAACAATGTTTGAAGGACAAAGAAAGCATCATTGAACTGGGGGAGGGGTTCTAGAAGAAAAGCACCTCACTTTGATAATTTAGGTATTAGTTTGCACTTTAAATTTTATTTCTTTGTAATCGATTCTGACTTTTATGCCTCATTATTTGTAATCACTTCAAATTTATATTGCTGTAGTTCATCATCTTGTTTTATGGTTTTATCTAAACCAGTGTGTGCTTGAATTGAAGGGTTTGGGAAACATTTGAGATAACATGGTTTGTGCATACTATTTTCTGTTAAAGAGATGACGGGCTGTCCATGGGCATGCATTGTGCAGGAGAGAGCTGGGCAGTAGAAGATGCCCATTTCAGGGGAAAGCCTGGGATTGAGAATTGGCTGGTGCCGCTCTGCAGTGTATTTCCAGGGTGGGTAGGCTGGCTGGCTGATGCACTCCTGCACCCACATTTCTGCAGTAAAATTTCCCTTGGTGCATTTGTTTCTGCCTGTGGTCACACACCCTGGTGCCTCCCTCTAGGCACCCAAACCCCTATCACCTGCCTAAGCCCCAAAGCAATTCACAAACCAGGGAAGCTAAGAGTTCAGCTGACTAAATGCGCAGGGCCAGATTTGGTAGGCACCCTCTGAGCACACCTACCAGATCAGGCCCCTCAGGCGAGTTCACACAGAACAGCCAGAAGGCAAGGAGCCCTCTCCCATACTTTTTAGTCCAGTGTTTGAGGTACTTATCTGAGATATGATAACCTCCCCCATTCAAGTCCTCTCTCTTCTCTAACCACTGAGCTATGGGATAGTCTTTCTGAGAACAACTTTCCTCAGACTTTCCTATTCATGCACACTGCATAAATAATTAAAGATTCACTGGAGCTGGGGGACTGGATCCAGGGTCCCTTGATCCTGGATGAGCGTCTGCAGAGTTACTATCATGCATGTACTCTTTCTCTGGCCCAAACGACTCTTTCATTAGTTAACCAGAGTGGAACAGCTTCAGCAGGAGAGACTGAGAGAGGACCCTAGCAGATGATCTCAGAGCCGAGTGGTTAAGAGCACATTCCTAAGCAGGACAAACCTGTTCAAATTTCTTCCCCTCCTCAGGTGGAGGGAAGCTTTGAACAGGGTCCTGGGTCTGCCAGAACCTAGGGGAGTACCCTAACCATAAGGCAGCAAATTAGGAGGGAGTGCCTCCTCCTTCCTACTGCCAAAGAGGGCTCTCAGCTGACTCAATCACAGAACCAGGCACCGAGCCCTGTGAGAGGGGCAGGGTTTGGCACTCTCCCGCCCCCAGCATCTCTGATTGGCTAACTTTAATAGTTCCCTGAGCCAGCGGGCTGCCATTGTGGATCACAGTCCAAGGCGCCTCTCTCTCCACTCCTGGTCTGGGCACTGAGATCAGACTGTGTGAATTGCAGTGATTTTCCAGAGGCCTTTTGTGCACCCTGGCCTCAGCCTCTCTGGACTTGAGTTCCCTCTCTGTGCAAGGGGGAGGACAGCACTGCCCTACCTCACAGGGGGTAGGAAGGAAGAGAAATGCGTTAAGCATTGTAGGGTGCTCAGCTACTCTGGTGACAGGGGAGGGCTTGGTGAACCAGCTTACTATAGTATTAGCCAAATGCCAAATCTTACTGAACAGTTCTGAATGCTGGCCATTTTCTGCATACATTCCCAGTGCCTGCACCTCTTCCACTCTCCATGGACCTACTGTGTGTGAGAACGCAGCCTTCACTGATGCAGGGGGGCACAGTTTATTTTCCTATACTTAAAGCAGGGTTTTGGCAGAGCGTTTCAGGAGGCCTACTGGAGGAGTGCAGGCTGAAATTGTGGATCCCGCACTATTAGGTTTCCACCACAATTTTGATTTAATTAGCTTACTTTGCACAGTCCACAATTTTGCATACATTCTGAGGTTTGCAACACACACTTTTTTCCCCCATTAGTAGAGTAGAACCTCATTTATCCGAGCTGACAGAGGCGGGGGGCTCAGCTGTCAGCCCCACGCATTAATGACTGTAATATAGTGGCAGCAAAATGGCTGGTTATCCAAAAAAAGAAAGCAGGCATAACATAATACTTGAGTGTTTATATTGTTCCAGCAAATTTTTCTTAAATAAATAGGTCTTCTCTGGCTTTTCCAAATGACCACAATTAATAAAAGTCCTTTACTACTTTTCCACCATTTTCCATATCTTGTCTGCAAGTCAACTGCAATTATTTGACAATCACCTCGTGATTCAAGTAGTGCCTTACTTATAATCTAACTGGTTACCACAAGGGAGGAAGGAACATGCACAAATAAGTTGTGGAGCTATTTGTATGGCACAGTTTGCACTTCCCCTTTTCTAACATCTAAGGGCCGGTGCTTTATTGTGTTGTTTAAAGGGAATTGAGGGTTTGAGTAGTCATTAAATCTCTAATACGTAAAATAATCATAAATACCATTTATTTAATTGATCCAGAAAAAGAGCATGAAAGATAGCTGCTAAGCTATGCATGGCCCTGACATTGAAAGTCATATGGGGGGGACATGGGCAGGAAAAGAGAGGCTTGGTTGTACCAAGACCAGCCTCAGTGGAGTGGAGCGGCTGTGAGCTGGCCTGCACAGGGATGGGAAAGAGGAGGAAGATGGAGTAAGGTGGCGAGTGCTGATTGCTTGGATCTCAAGAGACCTGCTCTGCCACTGACTCCCTGTGGGACCTTGGACAAGGCACTAGAGGCAGATTTTTAAAGGTATTTTAAAGTGCCTCTGCGCCTAACTCCCATAGGGTGCCTAACTGCTTTTGAAAGTCCCTCTAGGTGCCTATCAGCATCGTCAGGTGCCTAAACTCCCTTAAATATCCAACCCTTAGTCTCTCTGGCTATGTCTACACTTGAAAAGTTAAGTCAACTTTCTAAAGTCAACTTAATAAGGTCGACTTTAAGTCAACTTAAAGTGGACCTTATTAAATCAACTTAACAGGTGGACTTAACTTTTTAAGTGTAGTTGTGGCCCCTTTTCGACCTTATTAAGTAAACTTAACATTTTAAGTTGACTTAAAAAGGTCCACCTAGGCACTACTCCGGGTCTCCACTGGCTTAAGGCGACTTAATAAAGTTGACTTAAGCGCTAGTTCGAATTTAAACCAGGTGTTATTAATTCGAACTAACTTTTCCTTAGTTCGACTTAAGGAACAGCTTAAGTCGAATTAAGGAAAACCCAGTGTAGACACGGCGTAAATTAAGTGGACTTAATTTGTACGTATAGACGCACCCCCTGTGCCTTGATTCTGTGCCAAGGGAATAGTAACCTATCTCACAGGGTGTTGTGAGGGTAAATATAATAAAGATGGGGGGGTGCTCCGATATTATGGTAGTAGGGTCTGTACAGATAGCTCGAAGGGCCAAGGGAGGGCTTTTCAGGAAGCAGGCAGTATCATGTTCGAAGGCTGATAGAAAGGAGGCAGATGAGAAAGTAGAAATGAGCAGAATCATGTGCAGGACGTGGAAGAGGATAGCATCAAGCAGGATAGATTGAGGGAAGAGAGCGAAGTCAGTCCAGGAGGAGAAATAATGCTGTGTAGAAAGGCAGATGGCAGAAATGAAGAAGGAGTGGACTGAGGACATTTCCTGCAGAATCTGCATTTGTTGGACTGGTCTATTTATGTCACAATGGTCTAGCTTAAAAAAAAACAAACAAACCACACACAGATGCCAGAATGTAAGAAGTAATCATTTTTATAGTGAATGCCACTAAAATGTGAGTCCAACGAAGTGAGGGAAACACTACAGCCAATTATGTAGTATAAAAATAGGACACTAAAATTCAAAAATAATAGTCTGAGTACCACACAGTTTGGAATAGCAGCTTCCAGTGTCTTACAGCAACCCAGCTTCCATGTCAGAGGACAAGGTCACAGGGGAACACCCAAGGGAAGTGGTTTCTGGATACATTTCCATTACGCACTGATACCTTGGCATGGGGCAGCTCTGGCTGACACCTTTCCAGGGTTATGTATGTAGAGGACAGTGTCGATCATAGATGCTGAGCTTGGGGACATCCAGACTCTGAGTCCGGACAGACAGCTGCACCTGTGTATGGGGATCATAGACCTGCAGTGCCCAGATACTTGCAGCTCAAGCAATGCCATGGATTAGGGAGGATTCATCTGCGCTGTGGCCCAGGCATTGGTATGAACAGAAGTAGAACGAGAATGCTGCATCAGGGACAGTTCTGGATTTGTAACGATTCCATGTAATGATGGCCTCTGTCCATCCTAGGGCTCTGTCGCAGGGTTGCTTGTACAGCCTCATTAAAGTGGCCAAGGATTTAGTGCCAAATGTCTCCCGAAGAGCAGCCCAAAGGCTCTCCTGCATGGGAAGGAGCCGAGCAAGCCCAGTGCCAGCAGGGAGAGTAATGCCTTCTTCTGTTTCAGTGGCTTATGGGAACATTTCTACTCACATCCAGGGCCGTCCCTAGTGGGGAGCGGGGCCCGGGGCCAACAGGTCTGGGGGGGCCCCCACCCTGGAGAAGGGAAGGGAGGTCCAGGTCGACCTGCTCCCCCGTCCGGGAGCCTGGCAAGCCTTGGCTCCCAGCAGTGGTGCACTCTTGGGTCCCCGGCCAGGGCCGGCAGGAGAGGCCCCAGCTGAAACTGCGGCCACGAGCCGGCCCTGGCCGGGATCCCAGCCTGCCACCACCGGCGCCCTGATCGGGGAATGGGTCCTGAGGCCCCGCCACTGGCCGGGGCTGACCATGTGGGGCAAGGCAGGCCGGCCCGGCCCAGAGAGGCTGGGCCCGGCACTGCCCCACCCCTGGGCCTGCCTGTTCTGCCCTGGGGGCAGGTACAGCTGGCCAGAGGCTGGGCAAAGCCTCCCAGCCTGCTGCCTTTGGCAGGGGCAGGGCAAAGTGCGGCCATGCGGGGGGGCTGTGGCATGGGACCCACATTGCCCCCAGCTGGGAGCAGGACAGCGAGGGGCCCACATAACCGCAGGGCCCGCGGTGATCGCCCCGTTTGCACCCCCCAAGGACGGCCCTGCTCACATCCCACTGGATGTGGGCATTGCCAATCACAGCATTCGGGGATCTGGGGAGAACATTGCCCTGGGAGATGTCAGACAGCTGAGCCCACTTAAGGAGGGCACTTTCCAGAGCCCAGGCCCAGGTTTTGAAGCTCTCAGCACCCAATGCACTGAGCTGCTTTAAAAATCTGGACCCAATTGCTGGCACAGAGTCCTTTTGGAAACTTTGGCCCTCATGTTCAGTTCAAATTGGGGGGCGAGAGAGGGGGGTCCAACCTGTGCCCCAGAGAACAACTGTATTTGATTCTGAACTGCCAGTGAATCTGAGCCATGCAGGAATCAGCGCTAATGCCACTCGATGAGAATGATGAAATTATCTACACGCTGATCTGATGATGGGGCTGCCCCTCCTAGAGCCGCTTCACTGGAGCAGGGAGTGCTCACAGCAGCTTTGCCCCTTTCTTGTACTGCTCCTCAGTACCGCGCGCCCAACCCACCCACCATCTTCATTGCAGAGGAGGGAGGAGAGCAGTTCTGGCTGCTCCCTTGCCTGCTACCCTGCCAGGCGGTTGAAGCACCAGGAAAAGCAGGATCAAAGCTTCAATGGCTCTGGTGAGTCTAGGGAAGTCTCTAGCACAGGATGGCTTCCCTCCCTACAGCCAGCCAGGGCACCAAGGGGAAGGGAAAAGAAAGCAAAGGCGAGAACTAGCAACAAGCTGTGGCCCCTGGACCTCTACCCCAGATCAAACAAGAGCAGCCTGGAGGCTGCTCTAATTTGACCAGGTGGCAACAGCCCCTCAGAAATCATGCACCAGGAGCAATGGCTAGAGTGCTGTGCACTCCACTCATGCCCAGCCCACCTCTGCCATTTGCACATCCTTCTACCTCCTACACCAAAAGCAGGAGGTGTGAGAGCTCAGCGCACTGGCTCTGCACCCACAGCTGGGGAATTCCTTATGGTAGGCTTGTGGGAGGTTTCTGGTTCCCTTGGCCGCCTAGCATAAAGGGAGCAGAGCAGGGCAGAGAATCTGCCAAGTATCAGCTATGACCCTCGGATGGCGACTGAGGATGCTGGACTATATGAAACTGTTAACCCCCTGCTCTGCAGAGTTACTGGGATTTAAGCTCAGTGCTCCTCCTGAGCAGGCAGCCTGTCTCGTGGTTAAGGCAGGAGATGAACAGGCAGGATATGTGGGTTCTGTTCCCAGATACAGCAACGACTGTATCTCAGTTTCTCCCCCTGTGAAGCAGGGATAATGCCCCTCCCTCCCCTTTGTAAAACACTTTGGGGTGTTCTAGGAACAGGAAGGAGGTGAATGCACTTATGATCACCGTCTGCAGGTTACGCTGCTGAGGGGCTCAGACCGAAGACCTTTGATGGGAGTAGCGAGGGGAGACAGGATCCTTCAGCGGCCCAGAATATTCCTGAGGTGACACTCAAGCAGGATTGCCCTTTGGGATGCTCATCAGGGGACAGCTGAAAATCCCTCCTCCCAGGCATTTCAATAAGGTGGGAACCAAGCCCCTCACCCACGGAGGTTCTTCCCCTTCTAAATGCAGGAGACAGAACAGCCAGGAGGCGCTGTGTGCAGACACATTGCATAAGGTCACTCCATTACTGGGGGGGGGGGGGAAACCCTAAACTAATTTAACACAAAATCATTATTTAATAGACAAAGTAAATCAGAAAAATGCAACTTTGTTGTGGACGGTCTGAAATTTACAATTGTGAGAAGAGCCAGAGAGCAGCGGAGTCGGAGGATCTCAGGGGTGACATTTACAGGGATCAGCTTTCATCGCATCTTGAAAAAATCCCGTGCATAGAGATTATCTACACGCTGATCTGGATTGTCTTGTTCGGCTTTGGCCCTCATCCTAGATGGACAATGAGCAGAAAACTTGGCCAACGGCCTGAGGTCAGTGACCCTCACTGCATTAGCTGGGAAATAGCATAAAGAATCTTCAAGGCACTTGAGAACTCACAGCCTTAAGACACGGCAGTCTAGAGATTTGAGGCAGCCGTTTGATATGGGAGTTAAAGCCCAGGTACCTGCTAAAGGTGATTTAATATCATGGCATATGTAAACCAAAGCGGTGCAAACCAGAAACTACTCCCACAGCACAGGATGGAGCTGGACTTGCTCAAGATAATTGCTCCTGTTTAGATCAGAGGGACTGGGTGCAAGAGGTGCTGCAGCCCAGGTTGGAAGGGGATTCAGTCCCACAGGTGAAGTTTCCTCTTTGCCTTTAGGAGGCCTGCACTTATTGGAAGGGGTGGGAATGGAGTTGCTTGGCCCTTCAGCTGGGTGTTGGAGCAATTTGCTGTTCCACAACAAATCGAGGCTGTGGTGGAGACAGCTGAAGGGGGAAGTGTGTTCTTCTGCCCCACTTTGTGGCTTCTCTCAGCAGGATCCTCTCGCCCCACACTCCACTGAGCGTGGAAGGGTAGCAGGCACAGGGAGCGGAGGCCCATTCTGGGCACACAGTTCAGCCTCTGGAGGACCATCTGCTGCTGCAGTGAGTCAGTTGTCAGAAGAGTTCCAGCCGGACAGTGTCTGGAGTCTTTCCAACGACCACAGACGCTCCCCCTTCCCATCACTGCCATAGCACAGACTGGATTTAATGTATGTCTGCGTTTCCCTCTGACCTTTCCCCTCTCCTCTTCTTTAAGGGGAAGGGGGGGGAGGAGGGAGTAGGCCGAAGGTCTGTATGGCTTCATCTCTCAAACCTCTGCCCCTGTCTTAAAGAGAATGGATCCAAGGGCAGGCCAAAGAGTCTAGGCTTTTCTGGATTGGGACAGACACAGTCTGGCCATACTCCATTGAGATGCAGGATCGGCACCACAGAGTTTCCACACAGCTAGCAGCAGAGGAGTTGTTAGCAAGTGACAGTGTCTTGCTTCAGTCTCTACCATCAAACAGCAGATTCCTCTCTCATCAGGAGGTGCCAGCTTGGGGGATCACTTTGCCTTTTAAATTTTTTCATGCTGCAGCCCACGAGGTGAGAGGGAGACTGGTTCATGATTCATTTCCTCTTGGTGCCCCACTGCTTACTAGTTCTCCAAATATTTCTAATCCCAGGTACAAGCAGAATTAGAGTAGCTGAACAGTGCAGTACCAGATGTGGTTGCCAGGTGAAGAGTAGGGAGGAGGAAGGGGACTCAGGTCTCTCCCTTAAGAAAAACTGAACCTCCGTAATTTCATTATGTTTTTTGTTAAAGCAAATAGTTGCCACTAAGAATGCCCCCATGCCCTTCCTCCCCTCTGCAGGTCCTGTGTGTAGGACAGCAGGAGTGGGAAGAAGCCAATATACACGCAGTACCCTGGCAATGTTTCCCCCTCCTTAAAAAACACTCCATTTCATGCCATTGCCCTTCTACGACCCAAAGGCTGATAATGGACGTGGTTCTGGCCACATCTAACACATCCAAATTCCTCTTGCCTCAGCAGAGAGGCAAGGGAAAATGGGCCCCTCAGGGAGCAGACATGGGAGAGTGAAGAGGAGGCCAGGTCTCTGAGACTCTGGAGCCTGGGATCAGGGGTGTTTTAGAGGCAGAGATTAGAAAAAAAACAAAGAAGGCTCATGTGACTTCCTGTTAAAAGGCTGGGGGCAGATTCTGACCCCCCATAAAACCCCATTATGTTGGAAAGGGACAGAAACAGCTCCTGGAGAATAGCCACAACGTAGTTGGGCCATATACTCCTCCCAGCACCTCCCTGAGCATACAGTGCTTGGCAAACAGCCGTAGGAGGGCATTTATTGAGGGTATGAACATGCTGCAGGAGCATCCTGGCCTCCAGCTAGTCTGGCTGCAAAGCAGCCCCTGGAGCTGCTCCAACGTAGGCTGGGTCCTGGCCGGTCCTGCAGCATCCCAGAATCTGGGAGACATAAAGGGCCCTTTGTACACAATTAGCCTAGCCTGCACTTTTTGTGCAGCAGCGCCTAGTGACCATGGGAGATAGAACATGGGCTTCAATATAAACTGTCAAGAAGTATCTCAGGGATGTGGGGGAAACTGCCATGGAAGGAGCAACAGAGGGCAGGCCAACTCTTCTGGGTCAGGCCAGGGCCCCTTGACAAACATTGGTGGGAGGGGCTGGCACTGCTGGGGTCAGCCCTGATCTCTGTGGGTAATGGAGCGGAGGGGGGGGGGGGGGGGGGGGAAGGCTTAGGAACCTCTGTGGTTTCAAGGCTGTGGAGGTGGGGCAAGAACCCCATGTGAAGGAGAGATGGGGAAGGGTGGATCTGACTGGGGTAGGACCAAGCTTGGCTGGGAAATTGGGGGAGGGAGGAGCTCAGGTGGTTAGAAGGTGGTGGGGAACCCAGGCAAAGGCTGTCAGAGGAAAAGGCCAATTATTCTAAACAGCTCAAGGTACACATAGGGTGGAGGCAGGGGGTGCAGCTTCGCAGCCTGAGGAGCTCTTCCCTCTGAGGTCAGGAGCCCACTGAGGTTGCTGTGAGGAGAGAGAGGGCCTGATGCTAACAGAGTCCAAAGGGTGGTGTACGGTGCAAGAGGTGAGAGTGCTGATCTGACAGAGGACCTGAGCCCCAGGGCAGGTAGGGGAGAGACAGTGGCTAGTTTGTCAGCCAGCTGGGCTGAGGGCAGAAGATGGGACTGGTGGTGGGGCTAGAGGCAGAAGCATTCTGGGGAGTGAAGGCTCAGGTTGTGCTGCCAGAGGGGGAGGGGCAATAGGGCTGAGAAGCCCTCTCTCGGGTCAGAATCCCCAGCTGGCTTAGATGGGTGGGGCTGGCTCAGGACCCCAAGTGGAGTGAGTGGAATAGGCAAGGAGTGGGAAATGCACAAGGCCCAGGGTGAAGCTTGTAACAGTATTAGTGATGCTCGACTCAGGAATGTGTTGCAGGCGCTAGTGGGGCAGAGGGGCTTGGGAAGAGCTCATGGACCTACTCAACAACTGGACTACTTTTTATTTTATTCATATAAGTAAGAGGATGCTACCACAATAGGCATCAAATGGGAAGAGGGAGAGAAAGACTGCCCATCATTGAACAAGCCTTCAGGCTCATGTTGCTGGCTGGAGAAGAGCAGCAAGAGCTGATATTGGCTGGTGGCAGCCAAGGTCACGGAAAGGGGCATATCATCCGTACATGCACAACAGTACAGAGCCTCCTTACAGCATTTGGACTCAGGACACCAGGTGGGCTGTTAGTGAAGCAGATTCCACCTTAGGGAAAGCAGCTTTTGTGCAGTCAGACCATGTTCTCCTGACTCCTACCTCTGTAGTGGACAGTGCACCTCAGACCCACACGGAGAATCCTACCAAACCCCAGGAAGAAAAGGAGGGCTTGGAACCAGACAGCTAGAGCCAGTTTGATCCTTCCCAACATTTTCACTTCTTCACAGATATCTCTGGTCAGTAGCAGAGCCCTGGCATAGCACAATACCCAGCGCAGCTTGGGACACTCTGCTGGCTCTGTCCTATCTCTTCTATGGACACATGGTACAGAACAAGCTGAGAGGAGAACAAAGACTCTGGGAGCCTCCGGCTGGGCCTATGGTTTGTAGTCTGAAGTCACTGTAACATGAAATACCAATATAAAAGTGCCTAAGGCTAGATTTGGTTTCAGTTTAAAATATACGCAGCTTGAAATGCTCTGTCGGTCAGTCAGTGGGAGTATGTCTGACAGAGGCAAGAACTTGGGGACAGGTGCCACAAAGGTCCCTTGCCTGGCCCAGCAGCAGCGAGAACACGTGCGACCCTTCCAGCACATGCAGTTCAGGAGGGCTCTGGCTCCAGCAATAAATAAAGCAGGCAAAAATACAACAATCCCTTTTGGAACGTTAAATATTTCTCTCTTTAAAATCTGGTTTTCCTCGTGCACTCTGTGTCTCTTTACACAACCCTCTCCTTGGAGTGTCTGGATCACCTCCTCCAGTCCTAGGCAACAGGGTCAGTGATGGAGGGGATGCATGGGAGCCATGGTCCCTGCATCACCGGCACGTGTGCATTTCTACCACTCGGTGGCACTGTTTACATTTGACAAAGCAGCACCAGTGGAACTTGCAGCTGCACCTTTCCACCACCTCCACTTCCTCTGTGTGAAAGCCCCGCCCACAGCACATGAGCTCACAGCCATCAATAGCCTTAGAAGTCTTGTTGCACTGCCGGCCACTGGTCCCCAGGACCCCATTCTTTAGGTCATGGTCACAGAAGTCAGGGCTGGAGTCCAGATAGACCAAGTCCTCATCCGTGTGTGGTTTGAACTGGGAGTTTTTCGGCACCAGGACTTTGGTGGAGCCGATCTTTCTCTGTTCAACTTCGGTGGCCCCATCAAACTTCTCCTTCAAGACGTTGCCCACTTTGCGGAAGGGGGGCATTGCTTTCCAACAGGTCTTCACCTCACACGAGCCCGACACCCCGTGGCACTTGCACTCTACCCGCATGTTGTTCAGGATGGCCTGAAAGAGCACACGAAGAAGAGAGAGCCATCAGCTGCCTGCAGAGACACACTTTCAGTCCCAGGCACACTGCATTAACCCTGGGCAGCGTGATGCAAGTGTGACCTAGCACAACAATGACTGGGGAGGGGGATTGCTCACTGCCCACGGGAGGTGTTCTTACTCAGCCAGAGCATGACGGTGGGCAACGCACTGCAGGAGCCATTAGTACTATCAGATGAAGGGGAACGGAGCTTGGGCAGTGACCGCAGGCCCAAGACTGGCCCTACCTATTGCTTCTAGCAGCGGCCCCGGTGTTCTGAGGAACTTTTACCTTCCTTCCAGCCTCATTGTTATGGAGGTTCATGAGTGCCCTGCTGGAAGAGGCGCCTTTGCTTCTCTCGCGCACGTCAACAAAAGACTGTGAGAAGGCCACTCCGTAGGCGATGTTATCCGAACAGCCAGACCACTGGAAGCCTAAAGCACAGCAGAGTTTGGAAAGAGTGATTTGCAGAAGGGATGAGGGTGTGGCAGAGCTGGAGGATAGAACAATTAGCCAGTTCCTAGGCCTCGGCCTGTCTTCTCCCTCCCCAATCCCCACAATCTCTCTACAGAGGAGCTGCTTCTCCCTCCAAAGGTTTGTTTCCCTTTGAGACCCCACTGGACGTCTGCTTTCACTCCACGTTTCCAGTGTCCAGTGAAGGAAGCCACAGCGCCACGAGGATTCTACCATCTAGGTCCTTGCAGGGGAAGGAGATTAGTGCAGACACTCCAAACCCCAGCAATTTGAGGACCAGAGGGAAAAGAATTGCTCAGAGGTAAGTTGTGAAGGTGTAATTTTGCAGCATGAAGATAGTAAGTGATTTTATCTCCTGTGTGGTAGTGCGTGAGGGATGCCCGAAATGGTCAGCAGTAGGTAGGGATTGTCCCCGCTTTACCCAGACAAAACTTAACAACTGGCAGTGTGGCAGGCACCTGCTGAGCTGGCATGTTTGGTATCGGAGCAGCAGAGCTTTACTGTGGCATACCTGGAGCACTGGGACATGGGCCAGCGGCAGGCTAAAGAGAAAAAGACCTATGGTCATTTGAAAGTATGGAGGCTGCCTAGGAATGTTTGTGGGCCTGAACAGCCAGACAGATTTTGGGCAGCACTCACAAATGTGTGACCTCACCTGCCCACCCACCCCCTTCTGAAAGTGACATGCAGGAGGTGACTGCGGAAGGTTATCTTTCTGTTCTTTTGTCCTTGTTCTTCCTCTTCTCTAGTCAGTGGGCAGGGAGACCTGCTGCAGTTGTGAACTCAGCCTGAAGAAGACCTCTAGCGACTGCCTGGCACCACCCCTCTTACTCTCCCTTATCCTACTCCTTTATGGACTCACCCTGAGGACTGACACCATGCACAGTCCGATCACAACCACACTTGTCCAGCTCCCCGCTGCTACAGGCTCGAGTCACTGCGAAGGCAACCCCTGCCGAAGAGATGGCGTACACAAAAGCTGCTTCTCGTGTCCCTGGAATGACAATAATAGCAGTGTAAATTCACACCCATGGGAGAGCGTATCTCCCCTTCCTGTCAGGTGCACATGATCACACACACATGCATGTACATGTCAGACTGACACCAGCACCTGATCCAAACCCATGCATCACTCCTCCCTCCTCCATGCAGTTGTGTGGAGACCTCCATGCTACCTACTTGACAGAGATCCATGGCAATCAACTCATTCCACTGCAAAAAACCAGGCACTCAGAGCCTCCTACCATCACATGCCCCATGCAGAATGCTTACACCTAGAACCTAACTACAGATCCCATCATACAAGGCCAAATAAATTGCATGCTTATACCCCAATCCCATCTGCAGAAATCTCTGTGCATACCCAATACACACACCATGCACAACCTAGCGCCAAGAGACTTGGATCCTCAGTCTCTCACAATCCCCATGCAGAACATGGCACAGATAGTCTCCCTTCTCATGCCCCCTCCCAAGCAGAACACCTGCCATCCTGAAACACAGCAGAGAAACCCTTTCAGAGACCTTCCAAAGAACAGCTTTCCAGAAACTTGCACAGAGCCTTTTCTTAACAAAACCACATATATGGAGCTTGTATGCAGAGCCCTTCCCTCTCACGCCAAGTCTGGGGCAGAGAAACCCCCCAGAACTCCTCATACAGAAATCCAGCACAGTACATTCCTGGTCACAGGAGCCTACATCGCACGAGGCCCAGCACAGAAAACTCTGTAGCTGGAACCCTGATACAGTCCTGAGAACTGAACTTCACATGACTGCTAATTTTTATTATTCATAATTTGGAAACTGCTGTTTGGGGTCCTGGCAAATAATTGAAGCAAACAAGTGAAACAGTTTAAGTTGCCAGCGAGAATCAAAGAAAAGGGATGGATCATTAAAATGATGAGCGCTCTCCACAGACCTTTGTACCCAGCCTCACAGAGCAGATCAAGAAACGTATGACGAGCAGCCTCTCTGCAACAGCCTCACCCTCTGGACAGTTGTGCAGAACCTCCAGGTTTCAGTTTTCCACTGAACAAAGGAGCAGTGGAAAACTGGCCTTAGTATAGTGCCTAGCACAAGTAGTGTGGATCCATGACAGACACACCTAGGTGCTATGATAAAACAAACAAATAAATAAGGCAGTGGGTCTCTTCCCCTATGAAACGAAGGCATCACAGAGAGGCTCCTTGCCAGAACGGCTCTGTGTAAAATCCCCTGACAGCCCATCCAGCAAAAGTTCTGGGAGCTGGATGAAGCACAGCTATGAGCCAACTAGTAAGACACGCTCAGAGACCCTTTGGGTCCCTAGATAGCCCAGGGGCATGTTAGAGCAACCCTGAGAGTGCTCTAGCTTTGCATGGTCTAGCCAAGCCCCCGGAAGGCCTAGAACACCACAGCCACCATTGCTCCCCTGTCCATTCCTACACTGAGTGCATCTCAGCCAGAATCCAGCCTCCATCTTCACCTAGAGCCCTCACAACCATATCATTTCCTCTTGGACTGAATCCCGCATCCAAGAAAACCCACATTGAGTTGCCCTTGGGGCTTAAGAAGCTTCCCTCCCCCTTTTAACAGCTCTAAACAGAATCCTGTATTACCTTGCACCCAGAATCCCCAAAACCCACCTGCAAAATCCTTCTCACATTGCTCTGCTCCAGAAACCTGCCCCACAGAATCTCACTCTCAAGATGCTACCCCTCCGGCAAGGGGGAAGGAGCCCCCTTCACGTTGCCTTTTATGTTTACCAGAGTGATTACTGCATATCGAGGGAGCCATTGTTTGGGAATATCAAACCTCTACCAGAGGGGGGTGCAAATATACAGAAGACATGGCCCGGTTTATGCTGGCCTGTTGTCTGTGCCAGCAGACACCGGCCTGTGTGAAAACAGAGCAACAGCAATGCTACAAAAAAGAGAGGAAAAAAAAAAGGGCACCTCCTCTCCGCCCCGAGAAAGGTGCACATAAGCAGTGTGTCCATGTCTCTGTATGCATTTCACTCTCGCTGGTAGCGCCTGTCTGCATGTGTGTGCCGACTGTGGGTTTAGTGGTTGTCAATTAAATCTTGCAACACCCAATTCCCTGGCTCCTGCCATGCTATGAAGCCAAGGTGGTTAGGACATAACAGACCCTTCTGTCTCCAAACATGTGTTGTAGACGAAAGGGATCAACATTTAAAGCCCAGGCTGTGCTATTTGGAAGCTCAGGGCAAGAGGCCCCAAGTTCACTTCCATGGCAGATGGAATATACTGTTGTGAATAGAGATCTGCCCTTCACCTCTCTGGCTCTTGCTCACAACTGACCGGTCAGACCCAGGGGAGCAACTTAGGTGGTCGCAGCTCAGACTCTGGTGGCCCAAGCTGTAATCTGCCCTGGGTGGCAGTGGCTGGTGAGGACCCAGCCAGCGTGGTACTGAATCACCTCCAAGTTAATCGAGGTTAATAGTAGGATCATGTTAGTCGGTTTGTGCTGTGGCTGCCTAAAAAGAGACGACTTCAGTTTCTGGTATTTCTGGTATTTCCAGTCCTGAACCTTCACAAGTACAAATCTTCACCCCCATGACGGGGAAGGAAAGTTAAATAAGGAGCTACTGCGGCAGAGCTGGGGAAGGCTGGGGCCTGCAGGTCCTGGTGCTTCAGAGGAAAGGGGACAGCCAGAGTTACACTGGAGAAGAGCACAGTCAGGAGCTGCTCCAACCCACAGGGTGATCAGACAGAAGAAAGGGGCGAGAGTGCAGATGCCTTTGGTGGCATGTGCCAAGAGAGGGAGATCTGAGCAAGGGGTGGGTGGGTGGCAAGGAGACTCACTGCAGCTCCCTCTGTCATAGGAGAGGAGTGCTGGCTTCAGGAAAGAACAACCGGGGTCTGGAAACAAGCCTCATGGAACCAGCCACAGAGGACACTCGCCACTCCTCCTCCCAAGCCCTGCCGAAGTGCAGCTACTCTGCCCTGTGCCCTCCTGCTGCTATAAACCTGGCCACCCCCAAGCTCTGCCAATGCATCTCAATGTGGACTTGCACCCTCACTTTGCTGTTCCCCTCTCAACTCTACACATACATCGGAGTGCTGACATGGAGGTCTGTCTCACTCCACATCCCCCCCGATTACTGGAGCCTGCCCCTTCCTGCTTTACAGGGCGCCCAGCACGATTGGTCGCAGCTTTGCCATATAGCTAGCACTGTGCTCACAGATGGTTAGAATTTAGGAGGCTGGGGTGGTTCACCTCATAAAGCATTTCATGAAGACAGATGGCTCTATGATCTCTATCAGAACGGGAGATTCTGTAGCTGGAAGGATGAGAAATGGTCCTGGCACAGCAGCACGCTGCTCGGAAAAGAGCGATGAGTGTTTTACTGCATTTGGGCAGCAGAGGGCACCGTCCCAAGGTCTCACCCACTGCCTGCTAGCAAAAGGATCCGACAGCGCTCACTGACACGTCTAGCTCATGGCTTGCTCGCTGACCAGAGAAGAGACCAAATAAATAAAGCATCCTGTTGCTGCTGCTCTGTCCTTGCCAGGGGAAGCTCCTTGGTGATCAAGCTGCAGAGCTACTCAAGTAGCTTTCCGGCTCTGATTCCAGCTCAAACGCCAGCAATCAGGCTGTGAGTCCATGCCCAGCCCACGCCACTGTGTTCAGATATGCGCCGTGCAGTGCCACACTGACTAGGGGTGGGCTGTGCAGCACGTCCACAAGAGAAATGCAAACGGCAGCTATGGAAGTGGGCAAGCTGAGAAACTGCCCCAACGAGTCCCCCTATACAGCAGCTACTGGAACCACCACATGCATTACCGCCCTGGCTAAATGCTCAAGAGCTCCCTGTGGCCCTCCACTGCAAACAGCTACTGCACAGAATCCCACGGCTGGATTCCTGGGTAGTGCCCAGTGATGGCTACTTCCCCTCTCCAAGCCCCAACTTCTCTGCTCCATCCCCCAGCCAAACAAAGGTGTTCCCTCTTGTGTCACTTTCCCCAGTGTCAGGCACAGGTTACCATTCTGTAAAAGGGATGCATGCCAGGGAGAGGTGGACTTTATGGCCAAAGCAAAAGGACAGCACCATGCCATCTCCTGCCTTCCACCATGCAGTAGCTCTGGTGCTGCTAAATAAATTAGACTCCACACTGCAGCCCTAGCGTGCACCCACTGCCTGGGTCTAGGAGATGCAGCCCTTTCCTCAAAGCTCTGCCTATGCCTGCATCTCTGCTCCGGCCCTACCTGGATGATGGTTATCTCCCAGCTGGAAGCTCATGCCTCAGTTAAGCTGACTGCCTTTCACAGACGAGCCCAGGGCACACGCCTTAGGACAGGTTCTCTCACCTTGTGTCACCACCTTGCCAAAGACCGGCAGGGTGTCCAGTGTGGAGCAGTTCCAGCGGCGGTTGCGGAACTGGTACTGGCACTCCTCGATGGCCAGCTGGGCTCCCCGGCGCACGGAGTCCATCACCTCCAAGTTCCTCTTGCACATCTGCACTTGGCGCTGGATTAATCCTTTCAGCTTCTCACAGGTCTCTTCCTCTGAGATACTCCCCACTGAGGACAACTTTGCCAGGTACCTGTCAGCACACCCAGCAAAATCTGTTAGAAAGGTTTGTTGGGAAGAAGAAAAAACCATCCCAGACTTTCCAGGCGAAATGCTGCCCCTCTGCATTTCCCTTCTCACTCAGCTGCATGCATTTCAGGGACAGCCTTTGGCCCAGACATCTGCAGTCCTGAGATTTGGAATACCCCTTGCCATTGTGCTGACATTCTGGGGGTGGTCAGATCTCACCCCCCTGGGCCCCTTCCAGTAGCCTGCATGAAGACACAGGCTGCTCTCCTCTCCTTCCTTCCCTACAGGAGCTGGAGGCCAGCTGCGTTGTCAGACAGTTCTGCAGAATGCCTTTTTGCTTCTACGCAGAGCAAAAGGTCCTGATGTGACAGAAACACCAGGGAAGAATAAGGCATCTCTATGTGCAGCATGGAGTACATTCCCCCGATCACTCAGGGAACCTGCTCAACAGCTCCCCTCTCTCTGCCTAGCATGGAGGGGGATATTCTCGGCATGTTCTGAATATGCCCTGTCAGGTCTCCTGAGTACCAGCATATCCAAGTGCTACTAGGAAAAGCCAGAGGTCTCTCAAGTCAGCCAAAGCAAGCAGTGTAGCGCTCAGCTGCCAGCTCCAGCTGCCACATTGCTCCCAGAGCGCCGGCTGCCTTCTGCTCTCTGACAATCACCTCCCTCACACCACTTCCCTTCCCCGTGCTGCTTTTAGCTCTGCCAGCCGCCTTGCGTGGGGACCCAGCCCTGGCCATTGGTGAGGGGGGCTGCCTGGCCTGTCTTTGCATAGGGACCCAACCCTGGCGGGTGGCAAGGGAGTCCTGCTGGGTCTTTCACTGTCTGGAATATTCTAGTAAGTTTTGAAGTGGGACAACTGGAGTCAGGAGCCTGTCATGGGCAAAACCACTTGAGACTGGCACCTTCCCCAGGGTCCTGCTCAAAAGCACAGGCTCAAGAGCTCTCTGACCTGACAAATGCTGCCTTTGCTTCCCTTCAAACCCACATCACCCCAGGCTGAACTCATCTATTGCCTCATACCTTCCTCTCCTGGGCTGAGGACATTTGGAGCCTGGCTCCCGGGGCGGCTTAGTGACAGTGTTTTGGGAAAGGGGCCATGTGGCAGGGGTGTAATCCCCCCACTCCCTGGGCTTTCAGCCATTTATCCCCTTGCTGCTCCCCAGGCCCATCCCATTCCTAGCAATTACAGGAATCACTCCCCCTACCCCGCTGCCTCCCACCCTAGAGGGGCAATCCTGAAATTTAATGAGCTCTTTCAGTTACCCCAGGCTTCCAGAGGGTCACCCCACTGCCATGCCCAGAATGCTCGTCCACGTTCAAAGAGAAGAGCATGCCCCTGCTCTCAGACTCTGGAAGGGAGGGTTTGGCAATTCCTCCACTGCTCAGTGCAGTGTGGGGGTACTTCACCTGGTTGTTAGGTTTCTTGGGAAGCCATTATTTTACCCTCTTCCCAAGGTCCAACCTCCTGCCTTGGCATTCTGATCCCCTCAGTCACTATTTCTGAGCAGCTCACTACACTGGTTTGTTATTCATAGAGATCCCTGGATAATCCCAGACCCTCCACGCTTGCCCACCTCCCAGAGCAGACTCAGCCAGGGACCTCCTGGAAAATTCTCCCCTCACTCAGCACCCTCCTGTCTGCACCCACAGGCTCCCACTACCACAGCCAGTGGACTCCTGCACCGCCTTTAGGGTAGGGAGCTCCTATAGCTTAGTACAGAGTTCCAGACCTGTGTGTGTGTGTGTGAGAGAGAGAGAGAGAGAATCCTTACCACTATTTAGTGCTTGGAGAGAGCTTAAAGTCACCCCAGAAAGAGCTGACAGCCAGAAAAATTCCAAGTTACATTTAGTTGCTCCAGCACAGCAACATGAAGAAGCAAGAGCTAGTTAAGACTGTTTGAGGCACCTCTGCTCAATTTGTTTTTCAAAGTATAATCTTGACTCTGAATTTTCTGATTTTCAGGAGTGTGCGTCTTTTCAAGTCACCACATCCCATTCAGGATTCATCCCTTATAAAGTGAAGCTCTGTTCTAAGAGGGGACTATACTAGAGCAACTCCTTATTGCAGTTTGTTCCTCTTGAGGCTCAAGAATCAAATCTGCTAACTTAATACCTAAAGTTTGTTAACTGTGTGAAGCCAGCTCAGCAGGAGGGAGCTGGATTCTGTTCTCTTCTGTGCATCAACAGAATTGTTCACTAAATTTCAATTGGTTATACTTATGCAAAATCTGCACAAGTGACAATGAAGGCAGACTCTGGCCTATGGAATCCCTATTGCTAATGGTGTACAAGACAGAGAACCCAGCCTGATTCTCAGATCCTAGGGGGAGTCTGCAGAAAAAGCATGCAATTTCCACTTGTAAAAGGGGACCACTAGATAGGGAGCGGCGGAGACACAGACAAACATGGAGTGTCATGCTGCTGTATTTTCACAATGAAACTGTTTTCCAGCCTTACTCGCAGCTAAATCTATTTGTCCAAGAATTTACTTTCTTTGAAGACAATTACATGCATATGTAAAAGCAGATCACTGAGTCCTTAATGCAAATCATTGGCTTGGAAATGCTACTGTTGCCAGCCCTAGGATTGCCATTTTTTTGTCAAAGCCTCCTCACGATCAAGCCAGGGTCTTCAGATATCTGTGGCAGGCTACGATACTGGGAGGCATGTCCACTGTTCCCATTCAGTGTTGTTCTCTGTTCCTCCAAGATGCTGTAAACAGATAGGACATCAATTCTTTCCTTCTGAACAGACATTAACCTACTTTGAAACCCCACCTTCCCCTGAGCTCAGTCACTATTATCCCTCTTTTACATATATGGAAGATGAGGCACAGAAGACCTATGAGACTTGTACAATTATATTGCAAATTGGTGTAGGAGTAGGGAGAAGAAGTCAGCAAAACTGGGTTCTAACTGCAGGACCAACTCCATGCATCATGTCTGTACCTTATTGGCTTTCTCCTCTGTGAAAGAGAGATAATGGTATTTGCTCTCTCCCCGAGGAGAGCATTAGATAAAGTACAGACCAAGACCACAGAGTAGGATACAGAACTGCTGGCTCCTAGCCTGTTCTAGGAGAATGGTCTCCTCTTCCCTGTTCTTGCCATGCCCACAGATGCAGTGTTTCGGGCACCTCTTTCTGGCTCAGTGAACCCCCCCAATTAATATTTTCCACAGCTGTGCAGCCAGGACCAGTGATGATTCAGCAGATGGTCTGAACAAAACAAGCTAGCAAGAGACTGCAATGTTGCAGGTGAAGCAGCTGCTAGAGGCCGCCATGTTAGTGTCAGCTCAACTCTGTTTGGAATATGGGGAAATTCTATTTGGCAAATGGAAGAGGAGAAAATTGCTTCAGAGACCCGATGTACTTTATAACTCTTCAGATCTCTCCAGGCGATAGGGAGTCAGAAATTCAAAGCAGTGTAGGAAGAGAAGCGTGACAGGGCCCTTTCAAACCTTTCCAAGCAGATGCTACAGATAAGAGGCTTCCCAAACAAATGCTTATTACTGTTTAAGAAGATAAAATGAAGACAAAAGATGTTGTTTCAGAGAGCGGCATCCATCACCGAGAGAGGAGCTGTTAACTTGATGCACAAGACATGCAGGCTGGGTGAAGCTATCCAGAATGCTCCTCACTACTCCCCTCCCCCGCCCCCCATGGGGGCTAGCCCCATGCCTTCATCTCCATTCACCCAAACCTCATGCTAGGCAGCACTGTTCCACACAGGGATGTTTCCTTAGCCCCCACCCACAGCACAAAAACACAGCACCAGCATTCGCCCACATTGCCGACAGCATAGTCAGACTGTCAATGTAACATGGGTCTGGAGTCGACAAAGACGGCTTCCTCTGCACAGAACCTGCTTTCCAAAGGCACCCCATCACATGGCTCTTTCAGGAGACCTCATGATAGCACCAGATCTGTAGCAGGCCAGGCAGGTCTGTGATGCAACAAGAAATCCTGGCCAAATTGCAAGACAGTCCCCAAGAAGCCAGCCAGAGAAAATGAAGAGATAAACATGGAAAATATCTTTCTCCCTTTGGAAGGAGGGGAATAGTTATGTGGTGTCATGAACTTAGATAGTCCACTAGGGGGCCTCTTGGAAGCCAATGACCAAGTCTGCCGGCAAGAGATAAAGCACTTCTTTCTATAGCTTCAAACCTGTGCCCGGAATCACACCTCACCACACCGGCAGCACAAGTCAGCTGGACCTATTGCATGTAAACACGGTCTCCGATATGTACAGGCCAGTCAGTTTTCCGGGTACCCTGCAGGGCCTCTCCCCAGGGAGAAACAGCCTCCTCTCTTGAGATCAATTACAAAAAACAAAACCACACACACACACACATTTCAGTAAAAAGTTTCTGGAAATAACAATTTCCTGTCAGGGCTGGGCTCTATGGGGTCAAGGCAGAACAACCTTCTGCGGCCCTAGGAAAGTCACTATGGGTGCATCTACACTTACAAATTAAGTCGAATTAAGCTTGCTTAAATCAATTTAATTTAATCTGCGTCTTCACTACAATTTCCTTAAATCGACTTAAGCTGCTGCAGATTAGCACTAAGTCGACTTAAAGTCGACTTAAAGGGCTCCAGGGCTCCCCCACTGCCCTCCCTGCCAGGGTGGCTGGCACAGCCAGAGCCTGGCGTGCCCCCCCAACAGGGCAGAACACAGCCCTGCCCACCCCACTCCTATGCCTGCCAGTGTCCCTGTCCTGCTCAGCCCCCATTGTACCCAGGTACAATCAGGCAAATTATGAGCCCCTGGCACTTGGCAAGGGGTGCCACCCCTGCCACCGTGGACCAGTCCCAGGTCCACCTACCCCCTAGAAGTTGACTTAGGCATCCACTGTGGATGCTCTAAGTCGATTTGGCAAGGTCCCCTTTAAGTCGATTTAATTTTTGAGTGCGGACATGCTAAATTGACTTAAAGTCGACTTTGTTAAGTCGACTTAGCAAAGTCAATTTATTTGGCCAAGTGTAGACATAGCCTATGAGTCGTATAGCATCCCAGCTAGGAGATGGAAAGGTTTCTGCTAGCCAGGTTGGTTGAACTGGGGATGCCTTCTCAACTCACATCCATGTCTCCATGGGCTAGTCTCATCCTTCTAGCCTCCCCTGCTTTGATTCCTACCTGACCAACTTTCTTGCCTTCCTCTTCAGTGTAAATCCTGTTACACCCTTCAGCTCTCACTCACCTTCCCCCTCTGTCCCTAGGTACCAGAGAGCAGCCCTTTCAGCACATGTGGGTGGTTTTTGCATACAAAGGCTTCTGGATATTGCCATTACAGAGCATGCCTTGCTTCAGCTGCTGGGCGGGCCACTGGGGGGAGACTTGGAAGGAGGTCGAATGCTGCTTTCTGGAGTCTGGCAGTGAGGTCAAGGGGCTCACTCTACTAATGAGTTACAGCAAAGACCTGGGAATGCTGATGGGGGATTACCACAGTCAGTGGGAGGAGAAGTTACATGGCCAGCAAAGCCTGGCATGCGTCAGGCATGGGAAAGCCTCTACGGCTCCACATAGACAAAGCTGAATTAGAGCTGTGGGCCATGGCTCCTCTCTCTGTGCAGGTGGAGCAGGGGAGGAGAGAACAGGTGCACCTCACATTGCCCTGCTCCTTGGCAGACATAGGTTAGGAGTGGAAGCAGGTGAATATTCCCTCTTCCTCCCTGTCTTTAGGAGAAGAGGGCAATATCCCATCCCCAGAGCTGTTCCCACCACACATTCCCATGATCATAGGGCCCCAGGTTTCATGCCTACATTTTGTGGAGCATCAGCCCTCATGCAGAGAGGCTACAGAGCTCTTCCCAACCATTTTGAGCATGGGGATCCAGGACGCCTTAGGCTCAGGCAGAGGCATAATCATCTCAGCAGTTTCCCCTCACTGTTACTATGGAAACTTTGGGGTCCAACATTTTGTCTGGCCCTTCAAAGGGACCTGGCCATCAAAAAGGTTTTCTCTGGGAATTAGAGAGTCATTTCCCCTTTGCACAAGTGCCTGCACACACTAAGGCTGCAGGAGTGAATCATTCCCATCCCTGCACTCTCCAGGACCACTTCCCAGCCCTCGTTCCCACTAGCACCTTATCTAATGTGCTCCAGTGCAGTGCTCACATCTGCACAATTTGCCTTCCAGTCTGTTCTCCAGCACACTTGCTTTTGCTGCTGATAGCTGTCTTAAAGACATCTCAGAATTTTCCTTCATTTGCTGCAGGCCATTACTTCTTCTCCTAGTGTCTTCCATCTCAACTCCCATTCCACTGGTACACCAATTCTCAAGTCTCTGGGGATAGTTTCAAGAACCTGGGCTGCTAAACCTGCATGCAACTGTACTGGAAACTCCTGAGCCAGATATGAGAAGTGTATCTTCAGAGGACAAGAGCCAGCACGCTAATCAATAGCTACTACATCCCTTTGACGTGTGACAAATTGAGACAAACTACTGAAGTCTTCAGAGACTGTGTGCAAGGCCATTCCTACTGGATAATGCCAGACAGCAAACCCATAACTAAGAAACCCAGTAGAAATGGAAGGTCCTGGGTAGTAAGAAGTCTGTCAATCTGACATCGATCCCGGATAAGATAATAGAGGCTAATGCAGAACTTGATTAACAAAGAGTTAAAGGATAATGTAATTAATGCAAATCAACATGGGTTTATGTAAAATAGACACTGCCAAACGAATAATCTCTTTTATTTTTTTTTAAAAAGAGATTACAAATTTGATTGCTAAAGGTAATAGCGTTGATATATACTTCAACTTCTGAAAGGCTTTTGACTTAGTACCACAGGACATTTTGATTAAAAAAATCAGAACAATATAAAATTAACACAGCACACATTAAATGGATTAAAAGCTGGCTGACTGACAGCTCTCCATATGTAATTGTGAATGTGGAATTGTCATGGAGTGAGTGTGTTTCCAGTTGGGTCCTGCAGGGATTGGTTCTTGGCACTTTGTCTATGTCTACACTTGAAAAGTTAAGTCGACTTTATTATATCGACTTAATAAGGTCAACTTTAAGTAGACTTAAAGTCGACCTTATTAAGTCGACTTAACTTTTCAAGTGTAGACATAGCCCCTTTTCGTCCTTATTTAGTTGACTCAGCACTTTAAGTCAACTTAATAAAGTGGATTTAGGCGCTAATCCCCATCCACACTGAAGTTGACCTAATACGATCGACTTAAGCGTTAAGTCGACCTAAATCGAGGCGTTATTAAGTTGACTTAACTTTTCCTTAAGTCGACTTAAGGAAATGCTTAAGTTGACTTAAGGAAAGCCCAGTCTGGATGCGGAGTAGTTTAAATCGACTTAAGCCTCCTTAAATCAATTTAATTTGTAAGTGTAGATGCACCCTTTGATATTTAATATTTTTATCAACATCCTAGAAGAAAACATTAAACCACTGATTATGAAGTTTGCAGATGACATTAAAACTGGGGGAGTGGTAAATAATGAAGATGCAGAATCACTGATTCAGAGCGACCAGGGTCGCTTGGTAAACTAGGCACAAGCAAAAATATGCATTTTAATACAGCTAAATGTAAATGCATACATCTAAGAATAAAGAATGTCAGCCATACTTAAATGATGGGGGACTCTATCCTGGGAGGCAGTGACATTGAAAAAGGTTTGGGGGACATGGTGGATAGTTAATTAAAGAAGAGCTCCCACATGATGCTGCAGCCACTGCAGTACTGGGGTGCATAAAAAGGGGAATCTTGAATAGGTAGAAAGTTTATTTTACCTCTGTATTTGGTACTGGTGTGACTGCTGCTGGAATAGTGTGTCCAGTTCTGCTGCCCACAATTCAATAAGAATGTTGATAAATTGGAAAGGTTTCAAAGAAGAGCCACAAGAATAATTAAAAGATTAGAAACCCTGCCTTATAGTGACAGACTCAAAGAACTCCATCTACTGAGCTTAACAAAGAGAAAGGGAAGGGGTGACTTGGTCAGTCCACATGAACCTACATGGGGAACACATTTCATAATGGGCTCTTCAGTCTGGCAGGGGAAAGTCAATACAATGGCCAGAAGGTGAAGGTAGGCAAATTCAGACTGGAAATAAGCTGTAAATTTTTAACTGTGGGACTATTGGAACAATTTAAAAAGGGTCCTGGTGGATTTTCTGTTATTGACAATTTTGAAATCAAGACTGTATGTCATTCTAAAATATCTGCTCTGGAAATTATTTTGATGAATTTCTCTGGCCTGCTTTATACAGGAGGTCAAACCAGATGATCATAATTGTCTCTTTTAGTCTCGGAATCTATGAATTTCCTTTCCAATAAGACATATCTAGGGATCCAAATGAGCAAATGGATTCTACTGAGATCAGGAAGTCAGATTCCCATGAGTAAACTGACCCACAGGAGTATGGGTGTTGGGCCTTTGTGGTCCATGAAGAGGAAAATGCATAAGCCAAGTGTAATTTGATTCCCAAAGTAAGGTACTCTCTAAGTCACTTCTGCTTCACACTGCTTCCCCAAGTAACCAGTTTAAAGCTCTTCAAAGGCTAGAAGATAGCCCAGTATCAGAACCAGAGCCTTTCAAAGGTTGCTCCAAGTTTTTCACACCTAGAGTGCGTCTACACTTAGAAATTAAGTCGACTTAATTTACCCTGAGTCTACACTACACTTTCCTTAAGTCAACTTAAGCAAGCTGTTTAAGTCGACTTCAGGAAAATAAAGTCGACTTAATGAAAATTAAGTTGACTTTATTAAACCTACTTTTAATTCGACTTTAGGCTTAAATCGACTTCCTAAAGTTGACTTAAGCCAGTGTAGACCTGGAGTAGCCCTAAATCGACTTAAGGCTACTCCAGGACTCCCTCACTGCCCTCCCTGCCGGGGGGGGAGGCACAGGGGGAGCCTGGCATGCCCCCCAACAGGGCAGGGCAGAGCCCTGCCCACCCTGCCCCTATGCCCTGCCAGGGTCCCTGTCCCCCTTTGCCCCATTGTACCCAGGTATAATGGGGCAAAGGCTGAGCCCCCTGGTACTGGGCAAGGGGTGCCCCCCCTGCCACCGTGGACCTGCCCATGGTCCCCCTAGCCCCTACAAGTCGACCTAGGCAACCAGTGTGGACACTCTAGGTCGACTTTGTAAGTTCCCCCCTAAGGAGACTTTAAATTTAAGTGTGGACATGCTAAGTCGACTTAACTTAGCTAAAGTCGACTTAAATTTACAAGTGTAGATATAGCCCTACATATTGGCTGTATTCCTCTTATAATGTCCCTTAGCACAATATGCAAACAGCAGGACATCACAGAGAGGCGTGAGATCCTACTTTAGATAGCTATTTTCCTTCCTTTCTGAAATCGGGCCTACAACTTAGCAAAGGTGCCAATTAACCTCAGGGTTCATTTGTTGTGGGCTTGCTTTATTTTAGCAATACTTTTGCTTCTACTGCATTAAAAGAATTTGTTCACTGCTGTGGTTCCCTGCTTAAAAATCCAAGAGGTCTCTTCTACAAAAAGGTTTCACAGGTTTAATCAGTCACTGTAAAAACATACCTTAGTTGTATCAGTCCAACTTTGTATTTAGACTAGGCCAAGTCTCACAATTTAAAATGTCGGCAACTCATCCCTTCTGCAACTGTTTTGTCTGCAACGCTGCAAGATCCCTCCTAACCCCAGGACTCTTTTAAAAATTAATCTTGTTTTTATTTAAAATGTACCCAAAGATAATAGCAGCTCCAGGGAGAAAGTTTCCTGGAGCAAGAGCAAGACAGAGAAAGCCATGCAGGTTGGTAGATAAAGCAGGAATCGGGGAAGGAGAGTCCCTGTGGGAAAATGCCGAAGTTTGGGGCACTGAGATGTTCAATACAGACGAAGGTCAGGGAAGACATAGCAAGTGTCTTGCAGAGAAGAAGCCATTTACATTTTAAACAAGTCTGCTTTGGGCATGTTGGTGCCTAGATACTGTTTTGTGAGTATTATAGCAAATGAGTATGAGGCCATCTCTAAGATCCTAATGCCACCATGCCTCATTGCTGGAAAGACACCAACAAACTGGAGGGAGCTCAAAAGAGCCACAAATATTAGTGGAAGGGTGGGTGGCTTGAGGAAAGGTTAAGAGTTAAACACAGAATGTATAATTTGGCTTAGAATTACACAGAAAATTCAGCCCGAAAGACACCGCGACAGTGAGATTAGTTAGGCTGTGGAACAGTTTGCCCAGGGCAGGAGAAGGAGACCAGTCTGCCAGAATTTTTTAAAAGACTGGGCAAAACACTAGTAGGCGTACAATGGAAAGCTTTGGCTGGGATTAGATGGGGCCTAGGATTTATTTTTGTTTAATTGCTCTGCTGTCCTCGACTCAGACACCTTCTTTAGTTACTGCCCCATCTCCATCCTCCGCATTCTGCAAAATGCTGGGGAAAATTGCCTTTTCTAATCTCCCATGTGACCCCAAACAAACCACCTGCCCCCAGTGCCACAGAGCAAAAGCTGCTCTCTGTTTAGCCAATGCCTTGTGTTACACTGACTATGGTTCTTTCTCCCTAATCCAGCAGTTCACCCCCTATGTCACCCCTTACCCCTGTCTGCCTCCTCTCAGCTGGGGCTGGGAGCGAGGCCACAGTCAGGCTAGGGGTGCAGCAGGGAGCCAGGTCATGGTCAGGGTGCTGTGGTTGGGAAAGGAAATGAGGCTATTCCCAGGGACTCCGGGGAATGTGGTGGCAGGGAGCTAGGCGACAAGGTGGGGGAAAGACACTGAGACTGGAAGGATGTGGCAGTGCTCAGTGGCCCTGGGGGAGGGGGCAATGAGGCTGGGCACTGTTTTAGGAGCCTGAGGTTGAGTGCTGCTGCCCCAGGCCAGGCATTGGAGCCCAGGGTAGTGAGGGGGTGCCAGACTCTGCAGCTGGGAGTGGGGGTGGCCCAGAGGTTGGGGCCGAGGCCATGGCAGAGTGCCAAGGCTTGAGAAGCTGTGGCTGGGTCCAGGACAGAGGCTGGGGAAGAACAGGTTTGAGTAGCTCAGTCTCACCCCTCCGAACTTTCCTCCATGATCTTCTTGGGAGGCTCTTCCCACAGATTGAGGACCTCTGCCCTAACCTGTCTCTACAGCCTCATCCACACAACTACTCTCTCACTCTCATGGACATTACCATCGTGGCACACCTGCCCATGCTGTCTGACCTGTCACACTGCTATCAAAAGCTGGGGCCCCCAACAGAGACTGTTTAAACAGTCTGTCTGAAATGTACTTTTGCAAGTTCAAAAAGGGGAATTCACAACTTTTAAGGCCATTAGGATCATCTGGTCTGGTCTCCTGCAGGCCAGAGAATTTCTCATGTATTTCTCAGTTCCTGCATGAAGCCCAGACCTTCTGCTCTTGTTCAAGTGGATATCTGAGAAAGAGATGTCCAATCCTGACTTAAAGTGATAGAGACTCCACCACATTGCTGGCTACGCTGTTCCAATAATTAAATAGCCTCACTGTTAACCATCTGCACCTACTGCCAGTCTAAATGTGTCTAGCTTCAGCTTCCAACCACTAAATTTTGCTCTGCCTTTGTTTGTTAGATTCAAGAGCCATTTGCCATCAGAAATCGTCTTCCTATGTAGATCTGTACAGTCTGATCTGGTCAGCTTTGACCCTTTTCTCAGCTCACCTAGATTGATGGAGCTTCTTTAGGCTCTTGTAACTGAGACAAGTCAGACAGAATGCCTGAGCCTGAGGGCTCCAGGGCCGTCAGTTGCAGTGAGGAGAAGCAGTAGCAGCAGCAGGGAGCAGGGAAGTGTTTGTGCCTCAGGGACGATGCCCCATGGAATGCAGGAGCCAGATCAAGACTTTGACCTCAAGAAATAAAAGGAACATGACTGGAGCAGCCCCAGAGGCTGCCAGAATTGGCGAGAGCGGATTTAACCCTAGCCTGTCCCAGTGTCTGCACAGAATGGAAGGTGCAACCCTCCTCATCAGAGAGAGTCATCTCCCCATACTGGCCTCTGGGTCTTCTAGGATACAAGGGTGTACCCCCATCCCTATGGCCTGCCACATGCAAGGTATTTTCCCCCAGAGACAGGGGAGGTTCCCTAGTAAGGGGAAGAGAGCTCAGAGTGTTGCTGCCAGATGGAGAGAAAGGTCCTGACTGAAGGCTTCCAGAAGAGTGGCAATTTGAGGATTCCCATCCAACAAGGAGCTGGAGCAATCCCCCCTCTCCCCCCTCCCCCCCCCGTGACTCTTTCAGGAGTGAATTACAGAACATGGAGAGAGAATCCACTTCCTGTACTTTTCTATTAGTCTTCTCCCTGACAGTGGAGAGAGGGCAGAGGAGTACCCACATTTGTATTCTGCACACACCCGTTAGGTACATTCACTTGCTTCTGCACTGCCACACGCTGCACTACTGTCGTACCACAGCCAGCCAAGCCGCACACCTCCACAGAGGCTTATCAGCCCACACACGAACTCTGCTGTAGCAGTAACTGCATTGCACAATATGTGGCATGTTGCAATACTTCTGCACTCCTGCACAGACACAGCTGGGCAACGCTTGATTAGCAAGTCAAGCTGTGTGTGCTGCCAGAGCACAGAAGCCAGGGATCTGTCTGTGCGGGATACAATACATCAAGCATCTGCCTAAGGGTCTGCAGGTAAGTTGGGTGCTTTAGCCCATGCTCATTCGTTATACAAGGCTCTGCATTATCTTCTCACTGTGCAGTGTCCCAGCTAGGATATCCCTTTCCCATCTCCCCAGAGTCAGATGCTATTTTCCATAATTGTTTTTTAATGGAAAACATTGTCCCTGAATTGATTCTTTGCATAACTCCATTTTGAGCACTGGATTGGATGTGTCTACTTCAATCTTACTATCGTATTGGCCATGGAATTTGTTCTTCTTTTGGCTTGCACTATGCTTTGCATCCCCCAATTTCCGCCTCTAGTTAAAGTCACCAGTCTCTCGTTCTGATACTTCTACACCACTATGAGCTTCGGCCACACTAGGTACTGTGCGAACCTCACCCCCCCAGCCCCCTCATTCACAACATAACTCCTCAGGTTTGGCTTAGCTGACAGCCCCAGCCTCCATCATGATGGGGGATCAGCCAGGCCAAACCTGTTGCAACACTTGGAGCTGGGAGCCAGCCCCAGCCCCATGGGATAGGAGCCATTGCTGCAGGGTGAGTGCAGCACCAGCTCTCTCTCCAACCTCCAGGCCCGCACCTAGAACCTTCCCCAGACCTGCTGGGGGGCAGGGGGTATGACTGTGGGAAACTCTGCTCTGTATTATAGCACATATACCCTGCTGGATGTTGCACACCTTGCACACACATTACTGCATG
The DNA here is from genome assembly GCA_007922175.1 of Pelusios castaneus. NCBI lineage: Eukaryota > Metazoa > Chordata > Testudines > Pelomedusidae > Pelusios > Pelusios castaneus. The sequence continues at coordinate 8,469,066 of ML685803.1, forward strand.
CTGGCACACCCCAAAATGCCCCACCACACATCGCTACTCTGGGCCAACATTTCTTTGCCACAGCGGCCACACAGTTTGAGAAATGCTGTCACTGCTGACTTTCAATGTGCTCCTGACACTGTCACAAGCCTGGCATGAAGTGTTGACTATGGTCCAATTGCTACTGTTCTAAAGGGGAAAATTGCCATTGCCACTGAGTCGGTCTTGTTGCTCAACCTTCAGATCAGGAAACACAGTGCGGCAGGGTCCAGCTTCACAACGCCATTACACCAGTGTGCACACTGGCAAGCTGATGGGACCCTAGGGACAGCACTGACCAGAACTTACTGGAGTTCATGAACTGACTTAACAGAACGTAAATGCTGGAAATTCACAATATTAACTCTTCACTGTGTCCTCCTCAATACGTGACCAGAAATGACTCGTTGGCTGGCTGCAGCATCCAAATGCTGGCAGTGCTGAAATGTGCTGCAACTATAAGAAGTTGCTGTGTCTGCTAAAAGTTGCATTTGCCACCACAAAACTGAAGCCCACAATTTTCTCACAGTCTTAAATATTACCAATCCGAGTATTCAAAAACCCTGAGTCAGGACCCCCCTGCAAGTAATCAGATTATTACAAAAGACAGTACATTGGGGGGAGAGGGGTAATTTGGCTTCTGGTTGGAGCCTTTAGGGAACAGTTGAGTCATGTTTTCAAGATTCTCTCTGCAACCAAGAGGATTAGAAACATTCTAAGTGAGGCTGAGATTCTGCAACCAAGACGATTAGAAATATTTTAAGTGAAGCCGAGATTCTTTTGTATTCACATGCCTCCAGAATCCAAGACTTTAAAAAATCCACAAAATATCATGTAACAGCCCATCATTGCAAGCTCAGAAAATGGCAGGGTCCATTACACCCACTTTGCAAAGGTCTCCATGCGATGAGGCTCAGAGACTGGAGTGAAAAGCAGTACCAAGAACGAGGCAGACAGAATTCCATTTTTTCTTGCCATTCTTTTGGCTTTTGAGTGCACAGGAACCTTCTACTTCACAGCTGGGGAGGCAACACTTTTTATTTCATTTTCACTTCTCTGATCTCCTTCATACCCAGATTCAGGGTGGCTGCTGCCACTAAACATCTGCTCAAGAAGTCCCAAATATGGATGGTCTCCACCAGCTGCTATCCTCATATTATTGATCAAGTTACTTCCTGCATCCTGACAGACCTATTCCCTGCCAGCTGGGACCTGATTATTGATAGTGTTACTAGATTCTAAAAGGAGCCTGAGATCAGGGTCTTGCCCACCCCAGCTAACCCAAAGGGCTGGAAGATTTAAAAAACAAAAACTTCTGCCATAAAGATACAAACCTTTAAGCCACTCGGTATTTTTATTGGGAAACTAAAGTTGGCTGGGTTTGGCAGAAATGATTGAAAGATTTTTTATTTACTGTGAAATATACATCTGCAGAATAAACTGTAGCTTTTAGCTCTTCCTTCTTTCGCCCTCCAGGGAAGGGTGTCCCCTGATGCACGAGACTGGGGAGAGCTTGCAGCACCAACCAAACGACGCTTCCCTCAGGATTAGAGAGCAAAATACTAAGTGATGAAACATTTAGGGTGAGTCTTAAAAGGAACCCTTGGGCAGCACAAAGGAGTTCCCCACCTACTCCCAGAATTGGTTCCCAAAGCTAGGCCCTGAAATCTCTCCTCTTCCGTGAAACTACTAGGGAGCCATTCATTCTGCCCCCAGGAGAGTGGGTCAGAGTCAGACGTTCAGTCTGAAAAGAGATGGTTGGTTTCACCTTTCTATTGCTGTGCTGAGCTACCTGTTTGTGCTGCCATCCAACCTAGCTACCTGGGAGTGTCCCCTCTGCAGGGTCTGTCCTTGGAACAGGGACAGCGGCCAAGGGACAGGGGATATGGCAAGAGTGCCTCGACATGCCAGCTACTCCCACCTGTGCCAGACCAGCACCGCAGGGATTTTGGCAGCCAGATATCAGTTAATACAGCCTAGGTTGATCTCAACCAGAGACTGGACTAGGCCACAGCTGGGTTGAAAATCTAGAGCCACAACGATGACATAAGGGTAAAATCCCCAATGAGTGGATTTAGCCAAACTTGAGAATCAGGACCACTTCCTGCTAAGGTGAAAGCTGGGAAACCTCTAGCTGAAGAGAACTCAGTCATTGACATCAAGGTAGTCGTAAGAGCAGAGCCAAGCGGACACAGTCAAGGAAGGGAGAATTTTCAACCTAGGGCCCTATTCCCTACCCACTGCCCTGCACCGAACATAGCCATTTGCACCAGTACCGTCAGAGTAAGCACTATTAAATTAGAACGCTGCCCTCAGAATAAGGATCGACACCCACTTTGCAAAAGTCTCCACGTGACAAGGTGCCAGGCAGAGCATACCAGGCCCTGTGTTTGCAAATCACTGGGAGATCTCCGCTTGAAAGGGCTGTAGAAACAGCCTCTCTGGCTCTAGCACACAAACAGAAGGAGACTACAGAGACCAGCTTTCCAGCCAGCCTCATGTTGTGAGACATAGGGTTTTAAGTATTCATAGAACAATCAAATTCTCTTTTTTAAAGTTTAAGCATCCTCACACACACACTTCCCCCCCAAACAAACAAACAAACACCAATAACTGTATTCCTAGCCCTTTAAGCCAAATCTCAGCTCAGAAGGAAATGTTACTGCCACATTTAACCCCTGTAAATAGGGGAGAGAGGAGCTGTTGATGGCACACCCTGTTGTACAGAAGCATAACCACATCTCAGAATATTTACAGCACATGGAGAACCTCCTGCAAAGCCTCCAGAGACCAGCACAGCTTTAGCCGGATAACAGCATGAAAATGAAGGCATTCGCTAATGGTTTCTGGATGATCCAATTGCCAGGGTTCTCTGCACTCAAGGAATCTTTTCTCTAGAACCTTGAGAAGGTCATCCTACCCATCCAAACCACCAGCCACACCTCACAAACCAGTAGCTTCAGAAGAAGCCCAGCTTTGTAGTCCCAGTTAGTTTATTATCTACGGTTACCCAGTTAGATTGGAACTTGCCAACCAAGTTGTTGTGTGATGATTTCATTCAGACACCTTGAGTCAGAACTCTGACCACCCTCTCCCACTTCGGAGAGGTGTTCAGCTAGTCCACTGCTGAGTGCATGGGTCAGTGCCCCTTTGGAAAAATGCCACACACCTCCCCTTTGCACCACCCGGAAAATGTCCTGGCATGTACAAACCATGTTTCTGAGCGCATGCGCAGAGTGCAGGGTTTGGAATATTTTAGCCTAAAAATAGCAATTAGTCAAGAATTTAATTCAGTGCTAGAAGCCAATCACATAATACCTGCAATGCAATGCTTTGGAAGGTAACACAAGCCATGTACTATTCATAAATGAAACTCCTTTGTATGCAGCAACCCTCTGGGCCTCTCTGGAGAGAACATTTGGCCAACTGGGAGAGGCTAGCAGAGGCCAAAGGAGATGTTCCTTTCCCTGGGCACATACCCTCACTTCGGGGCTCAGATCTACTGGGTAATGACCTTTCACTGCAGCATAGTGTAGGAGGACAAGCAAGGCTACGGATGTCATCAAAAAGAATAAAGTTTCTCATTCCAAATGGGGAAATGGCTTAAGGACAGAGATTTCCAGGATATTCATCAGCTCCCAACAACCAGAAGCTCACAAGATATGCTTGAGGTTTACTTTCTAGCCCGATGTAAAGTATCTTGCTTTGTTTAATGATCAGATTTTGCAAACTCCCAACTCTAAAAGCCTCTGTAGCAGAATAATCCTTTTGAAGGACTGCAGGTCAGTCATCCCAGAAGATCCCAGCATGCTTCTCATTTCCAGAGAAGAGGCACAAATACTGGCATATGAATCAATCTAAACAGCCTTTGCACAGCTCCCTCCTTAAAGCTCTTCCACGCAAAGCTGGGAGTTGGTGAAAATGTTGAATTCAACTGTTACAAGCTGTCTGTCTCAGAAGCGTTTGGGGAATGCGAGTTCCAACAGGTTAAAAAGCTTTAGAAAAACTCTTGTCTTGTGAAACGCTCACTGAGCTTAATCACTAATCCAGCAGGTTTCTGGAAAAGCAAACTCTACAGAGCTGTGCCGCTGCACATACACACCTACACACAAGCCTAAAGAAACATGCATTCAAACACTACACAGCTGGGCAGAAGGCAACACGCAGACCGAGTTGCATGCCGTATGTCTGAGCCGATGCAATGAACACAAGCCACGTGTTCTGTATCCACACCTACAAATAATATACACAGGCCTAAAGCATGACACAGCCCTGTGGCAAAACAGAATGCAAGGCTCTATGGAAACCCTGGTTTATATATCCTCAGAGTATCTGATAGTGGCTGGCATCCTTCTCACTGTGTTCACTGCCTGAGGGCAGCCCTTTCTTTTGGATGTCAGAAGCGAGATTTGCCTGTCCAATATCGGCCAAGACTGAAAACACCAAGTTGTAGATTGCCTTGTTATTGGCCTAGCTACATTTGTTATGCCAGACTCCATGCTTTTCTTCCAAAAGCAGTGAAATGAATCTCTGCTTTCCCTCCACACTGTTGGCAGGAATTGGTGCTTGGAATGAACCCTCCCCTCCCACAGAGCTGCATCCCCACATATCCATCCTCTTAGAGAGATCCACTATAGCCTAGAAAGTACAAACTGTTGCACATAAGCCCCCGTTGCTGGCAGCTCAAGACGCCTACGCTGTGTTTTCTCAAACACGCACCAAGTGGGCTGCAAGGCTCTGGCACACTTAGCTCCAGTAACGCAGTGTACAGAGGCCTAGGTACCAGGGCTACATATCATCATAAGGCATTTTTCAGCCTTGCTGTAATACAAATACACAAGTTAATGCATAATCCCACCCAGCCAGTGGAAATCCTTCTCACTACAGCCAATCCTTATTAAAAAAAAAAAAAACTTACTCCCCAGGGTGGTTTCACAGGAGGCCATTTTCATTGGTTACAACACAGCTTCTGCCCACTGTTCCTGTGAGCCAAACCCTCTTTGTCCACAGGACAACACTGGGGTAACAGCCTCCACTCCCACTACTGCATCTCCACGCTGCCGTCCTCGTACACACATCAACTTTGGCTTCACAAGGACAACCTTCTTATTACACACAAACCCCACCCACTGGCAGATAAACAGCTACACATTCCCTGGCCCCTTCAGTTTTTGGTAACCTTGTGTGTATGGGCCAAATGGCTGGGTGGATGTGGGAAACCCCAACTCAGCGGTTTCTGTGAGTACTGCATCAAAACAGAGTGCAGGGAGAAGCTGGGAAGTGCTGAAGAGCTCAGAGTTCCTGTAAAAATCCCCAAATATAAAACTGATTCCACCTACAGACTCTTCCTCTTTTCCCAAAAGTCAGCCTGGCAGCAGATGTGCCAACTCCTCTCCAAAGTCCCTGGTAAGGCCATTATCCTCAGCCAGGACTTCCCCTTTTAGTCCCGCCCGCTGCAGAAAACACTACTCCAGATGCATGATATGTCTTCACTAAATGTGGGCCAGCTTCGAGGCCACCGTCTTGTCTGCTCTAATCCACCCAGCATCTGCAAGAGACCCGTGTCACACAACTCCTTCCAAGTGACAAGGAAAAAAAGAGGTACCCAGTAACAGAACATGGGACAATTTGACCCAAACAGGCTCCTTTATAGCTTCCTTCTGTCCAGCTGGTCATATGAACAATTGCAGTGGCTACCTGAGGCACAGAATAGCCAGCATCTTGGTCTCCCCTAGGGCTGAGGAGCATCCTCCAAAAAATACTCAGCCACTACTGGCTTAAACAAGGTATTGTTTGCTTGAAAGTCTCACCAATACAATCTACAATACTTTCTCAGGAAAGCCCACCCACAATGTGTTCCTGTGGGCTAGTGTGGAATGGGGGGCATGGATTTGCCGAGACTGACCAGGACAATTCCTAACATAAGGGAAATGCTTGTGGGGAAGCACAGCCTAGACATGCAATTTTGAGCAGAGATAGAAATGACGAGGTCCTACCTTATCCATTTGGCTAGCTGAAATTTACCATCTCAGGAGATTTATCTCCTTTTCTGAAATGCTCTTCACTTCTCTGTTCAGGCCAATGGGAGAGTCAGGTGCAGAGGAAAAGGGGAGCTGGCCTTTCCATTTCAAGTGTGAAATGTAGCTGGGGCAGTTTGTGCTACTGCTGTGACCCATGCAGCCATTGATAGTGCAACTGTCTCTTTGCTGCAGAGAACGGATTCGTTAAACCCTTGCACTAGGATCTAATTAGAATTCAATCTGCCGACACCACGGCCTGGGAGGCTGATAAAAGCTGGGAGCAGAAGATGCCTCTCCAACCAGCAGAGGCTATTAATTAGTCAAACCGGATACTTAAATTCAAAGTCCTGGAGAAGGATGCTATTCCTTCCCCACCAACCCCTCTGTGCCCAGCAGAGCTCCCCAAAGGGCCACATGTCAGGGAGCACTTCCTTCAGCCTTGGTAAGTGTCTGGAGGAATTTTCTAGAATATGCAGCAGTTTCCCTCGGTGTTTACCTTACAAATTATCTCAGGGTTTGTTCCACAG
>ML685803.1:8476030-8489580 GCA_007922175.1 Pelusios castaneus
GATAAATAAATCTGTTAGTCTTTAAAAGTGCCACAGGACTCTGTTGTCTTTCTACAATAGACTAACACGGCTACCCCTTTGGAATTTGTATTTCTATAGTGCCTCATCCCAGGGAGTCCCAGAACACCACTCATTTCCAGAGCTCTGGGGCACAGGGTGCCAGCCTGGGGGATACTGCTAGAAGGGGCAGCTTTGTCCAAAAGCAATCCTCTACTCTTCTAACCAGGACAAGACAGATCAGGAGTCAATAAGTGTGGAGGGGTCTTGAGGGGTGGGTGGCACAGAGCCTTCTGCTAGACTGGGCTGTAGGTTTGTAACTTTGCCATTTTCTCTAGGTCCACTTTACCAAATCCTTTCCCAGACTATTCACTCCCTTATCATCACCACCACTGCCAAACCCAGACTGCATTTTGACCTGAGCTCTGACCTGAGCCTTGGTGCCACACAGATCAGTTGCGTAGGAACAAATGCACATGCAGCTTCTGCTTCCATAAAGTTATAGTCTTAGTAGTTTAAATAATATACAATAATCCCATCGGGGATGCCTGCCTCCCCTCAGTCACTGTTGGACTTCACCCCAGTTAGTGACACCCCTGACCCAAAAGGGGGCTCCCAGGAAGCAGGCCAGGATCTCCGAGCAATAGCCAGGGAGGACAGTTAGGGCAATTTCATAGTCACAAGGGGTATTAGTTCTTCCCTCCCCATATGGAGCAACCTTCCGGCACCCAATGATCTCCATGGAAACCCCAACTATGTAGGACTCACCCCCAACACTGCGCTTTAATTGTGCAGGACAACAATAAACTAGGAGGAAAGCGGTGGTCCCGGGAGGCAGCCCCAGGAGACACCGGCCAGGCTGGGACAGAGAAGCAGCAGGGGGACTCAGCGCCTCCCCGGGACGTTTCCTGGAGCCCAGCTCCGTGCAGCGGGCCGTGAATGTCAGCCCCTGCAGCGGCTGGGCAGGTGGAGTCTGGCGGCTGAGCAGACCCTGCTTAATTAAAGAAAGGGAGAGAAAGCACCAGGCGCAGCCACTGGGGGTCACTTCTCCAGCCGGCCAGCCCCACTCCCCGGCAGGTTCCGGCGCTGGCTGCCTCCCCCGTGGGGTGTTCTCCGTGGGGAACGGCGGAGGGGATCCCCGTCAGGGAGGGAACAAAAGGGCTGCAGGGGTCGGGCACCTTGAGAGCGGCGAGCTCCTGGGCGGACTCCGGCTCGCCGCCCGCAATGACACCAGCGCTGCCCGGCAGCTCCGGCTCGGCTCTCGGGACGGGCAGGCGGAGTCCCTTCCCGGAGCCGCGGCGCCCGCCAGCCGAGCACCCCTCCGAGGGACCCGCCGGCTCCGGAGGCACCTGCTCCCGAGCGGGTCCGCCCCCAGCCCGCTGCCCGGCTCCGGCCCGGCCCGCCCCACTTACAGCCAGTTGCTGGCGTTGGCCGAGAAGGCGGCGAGGATGACCAGCAGCAGGGAGCGCAGAGAGTACCGCGGGCTCATCCTGGAGGGCAGTCGGGCGGGGACCGGCGGGGCAGCTGCCCTGCCTGAGCCGGGAGCCCCGGCGGCGGCTGGGGGGCCCCGCTCCGGGCTGCAGGGCGCCCAGCCGAGCAGCCGATGCCTGGCGCCCTGGCGGGGCAGGTGCGGCGCAGAGCTGGGGCTCTGCCCGGCTGATGCGCCCGCGGCTACCGCTGCGCCAGACTGTCAGCTCGGCCGGCCGATCCCGGGATGGAGCCGCGGGGAGAGCGAGTGGGGGGCGGGCCGGGGGCGGGGGGAGGAGCAGGGGCGGCCCCAGGATGCGGCTACCTGGGCGGGTCCGCCGGCCGGGGACACCCCCGGGGCGGGACAGGGACGGCTCCGGAGGAGCGCATGCTGCGGGCGGCACCGCGAGCCAGATCGGACGCCCTGGGCCGGCGCCTCGGCTGTTCCTCCTCCCAGCCCTGCTCCTCAGCGGGCTCTTCCCAGTCCGCCCGGCCGGGATTCAGGCCAGAGCCCCAGGCCTCCTTCTGCGGGAAGTGGGAGACCCGGAGCCCAGCGGTGAAGGCTGGGGAAAGGGTTAGCGCCCCAGGGACTCCCGCCCTTGGCAGGGCTTGAACTGGGCAAGGGCGCCTGCCTGGGACCTTGTTCTGGGACCTCTTCTCAGCTGGCTTCTGGCTCTCCTGCAAGGTCCCTGGCTAGCTGCCGGCCTTGGGAAAGTGAGCGGGGCGCAGCTGAGGCAGGAAGGTTCTGCCTGAGTTTGGAGAGAGCCTGAAACAGCAGCTCCCAGTTGCCCCATTCATCTCAACAGGTGCTGACTCAGACACCAGTGTGGATCCGTCAGGTGCCACGCTTGTAGTATTGTCACTGCTCAGAGCAGGTGAGCAAATGGACACCAGGGAGATCTTATTCCAGTGTTATTTATAGCCCACTGGCACCTATGGGCTCGGAGTATGATCCTGTTGCACTGAGTGTGCACACAGCCAGCCAGCAACAGACCCTGTCCAGAGGAGAAAATAGGCATGACAGACAGAGGATAGGAGGAAACTGAGGCACATAGATGAAGGGATTTGGCTAAGGTCATCAAGCAGAGCCAGAGTTGCAACCCAGATCTCACTGCCCAGGACTTGTCTGTGGGGGAAATTTACTAGCATAATTAAACCACTAGAGTTATACCAGTGTAACGTCCTGTATGCACATTCTTATTCTGGAATAAGTGTGCCCACAGGGGGTGTTTACACAGAAATAATGCCAATAAATTTCTTTGTGTAGACAAGTCCTCAGTCCAGCTTTTTAACCACTAGTGATCCTATTGCTTCCAATTTCCAGAGATACATGTTCTAGGGAAGCCATTCATTTTAATTGCAAAGCTTGGTTTTTAGTCTGCCTTTTTTGTTTCCAACTACTGTTATGAAGAGTCCTTAAAGCAGTTTAAGCACATTGTTTTCAGAAATTTCCAAAACTGTATCTAAAACTTCCAACTTGTTTTTGTAGGGTATGAAAATTGCCAAGTGTCATGATCTGAAGAGGGTTAATAATACAGTTGTTCAAAGATAAGGCACTCTTCTTTTTGACATCTTTATAGATAGATTCTAAGCTTCCAAAAACAGGGGTCCTGTTGTGTCCAGGGACTAAATTTTTAATGTGACGTAACAAGAAGACCCTGCGTTAAAGACAGTTCTTGGGAGACTAGCATGAGATTGCAGGAATGGGAAGGTTGAACCTGTGCTTAGGTTATTCTAGCACAAATTTTTTTATTTTCTTTGAAATAGGGGGGATAAATTAATGACAGCTGCTAGGGCATTTGTGGGCGGTTCACATTGAGTTACACCAGCCAATCAAATGTTTGTCTTTCATCTTCAGTATTTCAATAGGCTTAGAAATTCACAACCAAATGGAGGTGGGGAATATTAGCTAACTCTGGTGTTTTTATTAGCAGGGAAGAACTGTATAGGCTGGCAGTTTGAACAGTACTACCTGGATGTTTCTATAGAATTATCACTGTGTACAGCAGCCAGTCAAAATTCTTGTGTGTGAAAATATTCTGTTAGGTTTTGAGTTGTAGGGGAGTGCTGATCCCAAAGAGATTAGAAAGATTACTGTCAACATGGTATCAAGAATTAAATCCGAGTCTGAACTTGTCTGGGGGAAGCGAATGGTTCCAACAACCTGGTTTGACTGAGTCTCACTTTCAGGATGTCCTCCCTCATCACTTACAGACAGCACAGCTACAAGTGACCTATTATTAAAGGTGGTGGCAAGGGTGCTGGATTGCCACCAGGCAAGATGTCTGCTTGACGTGAAATCCATGATTCAGAGCAGCTGATATCATCTGGCACAACGAGAGCATTCAAAGAGAATATATGACTGAGATATATTTGCCATCAATAAAACCTTTCCAACCTGGTGCAGAGCTATTGGGGGGGAAAACTCTCTTTTGTGTTTCCATCTCCATTTTTAGAAGCACTTGCTCTATAAAATGCACTTATTCAAAATACAGCAACTCGCATCCTTCTAGGCATATGCTAGTCTGAACATGTTACCCTCTTCGAAAGTTTTTGAATGAATTCCCTGTCAAATCAAGTATTTGAGTTCAAAATTCTTTGACTTATATTCAAGGTCCTGAATGGCTGCATCCCAGTCTGGCCAGCCACTTGCCTGTCTTCGTATTCCTGTGATTATTTATAAGGCACTAAGTAGCAGGTTATCTGCTTTGCTCTGTTGATGTGTAAAGTAGGACATTTTGTAACAATGTGCCCAGCTATATAGTTCACTGCCTAGTTCAATTAGAAATGCTTCATTTGTCTCTTCATTCAAGTCAAGGCTAAAGAAATATAGTGTTACTATGGCTTGTAATTGCTTTTAAGTGTTGAGTAGAGTCATTGTGAAGGCCATTTAAAGACTAAAGGGAAGGAATAGGTTGGAGATACATGTATGTTGTGGGACAACAGAGTCTTGTGGCACTTTTAAAGACTAACAGATTTATTAATCGCATGAGCTTTCGTGGGAGAAAATCCCACTTCGTCAGAGAACTCTTGTTACTCTAAAAGTACACAGTTCCTATAGTAAGGGAAACGGCTCTACAGTAGGTGTAGGGTTGAGTACAGTCCACCCAGTGCTGGCCTAGCAGTCCCAGTTGTTTTCCTTCCTCCTTAGCTGCCCACTCTGTAATTCCTGGAAGCCAGCTGGGCCCTGGGTGGAAATAGCTGGTCTCCCCTCACAAACAAAGGTGTTGCCTAGGAAGACTAGTGGGCTGCTTGAGGATGTGGCACAGTGCCATCTTGTGGCCATTGCCTGTACTTTCAGGAAGTGCAGAGTCTGCAGGAAGTAGAGGGGAGAGATTTGGCGTGGGCACCTCCAGAGTTTAGGGAGCCTCAGCAGAGCTTTGAATTGGGTTTTATCCATTACATTGCTGATGTGGTAGCTAGACAGAGGCATTCTGATGCATTCTGAGACTCCCTGAATTATCACTGGTCCTCCGATTTGGTTGTGAGTAGTGGTTTGGTGAAGATGTTTGTGAAAGATGGCAAGATCCCCTGCATCACCCGCCTGCCTCCCAGCTTCAGCACAAACCACTACTATGCAGAATACAAGGCACAGCTGGACTCCTGGGAGGCTGCCCTTGGCTTGCCTGAAACGAACAAGGGATGCTGACTTTCTCACCATATCTCATTCTTTCCTACAACCACTTCTTGCCTCCTGCTTCCCTTTGTCTTGCTCTGCAGCATTTCATTCTTCCTTTGCTCTCTTCACCTTAGGCTGGGAGGCCTGCTGGCTTGAGTGGGGCAGGTTGGCCCTGATTTCTCCCCACTTCCTGGGCAGAACAGCTGCTTCCAGGCAGAGCAAGGTGCACCAGATTCGTTCTTGCCCTAGATGTTACAATGCAGCATCTCTGACTTTTCCCCTGAGCAGCAGGGAAGGAAATCTGGGATCTGCATCCTTCACTCTTCCAGATCACAGAGAAGGTCCCTATCAAGATCTTCACCCCCCTCATGTTCCCCAGGGGTAGGAGAGGTGGGGAACAGCTGCTCACTTGCTGGTTTTGAGATAAAATGGCCCAACACTTTAATTGGGCTTCTCCTTCTTATGCTTTAGGGTGAAGCAGACTCACCCCTGAATCCATAACATCCACCTGCTGTAGTCAGTGGCACTTTGTGAAAGGATGAGAGAAAGAGAGCTCTTTGACTAGATAAACTGTCAATCATCCAGAGGGTCTGGGGTGGGACTTCCCTTCTTATTAAATTGCACTGGGCAGACAACCCCTCTGAGTCCTTTTCAGCTGGCGAGTAGGGCTGGCGAGGAAGGTTCACTTAGAGGGTGCTGGGTCTGTTGTAACATAGATAGAGGGCTGGGGATGGGTAAATAGGCTGATGCTGTGGTATGGAATGCCAGCTATCTTTTGCCCTCGAGGTCGCCTTTCAATCCTATAAATCTATGTAAAGGCATCTTTCCAGTCCTACAGTCCTATGGAAAGGCTTTTTTGTTTGTTTGTTTGTTTCTGTTATTTTAAATAAAGTTTTGTTAACTTTTCCCTGCTAAATTCCCCTGAACTGGGCCTGCTGACTTCTGTGGTCATCCTTGCTGCTGCAGTCCATGCTCCGCCACCTGCTCTTAGGCCTTTGTCCAACTGGTCATGAGATGGTAGGAGCACCTCCTGTTTCACATATTGAAGGACCAGGCCTGTCCACCAAAATACGTTCCAAACAGAAGGGAATGGAAAAGGGCAGCCATGCAACCAAGGATTTCTCCAGGTATTAGAATTTCCACCTGTAAACCCATAGGAGGGTTGGAAAACCCATACTAGAGCTGGCTCTTCTGTCACTATGTGGTTTGGCAGGGGCCGAAATTGACTTTGTGCTGTGCCTGCAGTCCTGAGTATTCACAGAGTGCTGCCTCACTGTACAGCTACCAGTTGTTTCCATCCAAAAAGATGTTTCAGCATATGCATTGCATATAGATTTTGCTACTGTAAGTGATCACAGCATTTGCTATTGTTGTTGAGAGTCTGCACTGCCACAAGATAAATGTCAGGCTAGTAACGCCAGCTGTCTGGGCTAGAAGAAAGCAGGGCTGCTCGGGCACTACGTTAGAGATTGCAGAAGGAAAGTAAATAACAAAAAGGTTGGACACAGAAATTCTGAATGAGCACCATCCCTAAAGGAAGTAGGGGAGCGTGAGCTGTCTCAGAAGATAACAGCACTGACTCAGAGGTAAAGGAGATGGTTTTACAACTCGGAAGTACAAGGGGCTATAACTGTTAATGGACAAAAGCTGGAAATGGGCATTGATCCGGGGAGTGAATATTTCTTAGCTTTATCCCAGTTTGTACATTGGTACATTATCGTACAGTAAGAAACAATGTTTTACCTATATTTGTACAATACTAGTTCATTGTATGGGGTATTTCAAAGTGCAGATCAGTTGGAAACCATATAGGCCCTGATTCAGCAAAGAATTTCAGCTTGTGCTTCATTTTATTAATATTATTTAGACTGCAAATGGTTTGTGGCAAGGACTGAGCAACATAAACGCATTCAGAGCTGGCTTGTATAATAAATAACATCCTTTTCATAGTGCTTCATGTTCATAGATCTTAAAGCACTTTACAATGGAGGTCATTACTATTATTCCCATTTTACAGAGAGGAAAGGTAAGGCGCAGGGCAGTGATATGATTGCTTTGGTCACCAGGAGGTGAGTGGCAGAGCTGGGAATAGACCCGAGGTCTTTGGAGTTCTACATTAGTGCTCAAGCCACTAGACCATGCTACAGAGCTAGGTATTGATGTAATAAACATAATTAATAGTAACATTAACCACGCCAGTAGCTCCATTGACTTGAAGCTATGCTGAATCAGTGCATTAGTGTGAGAGATGCTGTGTATACCACTGAAGAGAACACCAAAGTCCTTTTAAGTCGGAAAACCAGCTTTGATGTATAAATTCTCGGTAGGGAAGGGGAGAATGAAACAGTAAATCCCAAAGAACAATTCAATAAGCATGTCCAGGTATAGGACTTTTTATTCAAAGGCTTTGTAGAAATTAAAGGTTAATGACACAGGAGATGACAAAGTTGCACTAATAGTTCAGTGACTGATCGTTCCATACTCTGCGACAGAAGTGAACCAGCAATTGGATAACATGCTGGTGACAGAAATATTGAAGAGCAGCAGGAAATACAATGGTTATTAAATAGATGGCCCCAAAAAAGGGTGACTCAGTAGGTGAAGCTGTGATTAGAGAACATCACCTTATCTCTACAAGTGATAATATTCTCCACATCTCACAATGCTCCGAAGTTTTCGGTAAACTTGGTGCTAAGGAAAAGTTTCTGAAGGCAGCATTATTGCTTGGTTCCTGGAATCTGACAATGTTTATTACTCGCTGCAGCTGTTAACAGATGCCCTAATGTTTCTTGTGGACTTCTCAAAGAGCTATGGATTCAATACTATGCAGTTTGTTATACAGATAATAGTGCCATCTTTGTGACAGTGTTAACAGTTGGAGGAAAAGCTGAGATCTTTTTGATCATTTTCAAGCAAGAGGATTGAAGCTCAGTAGAAATGAATGTTGGTTTAAACTGAATGCAACACAAACAAAAGGTTTCATCTCAGCAGATGGTATTAAGTCTATCCCAAAGAAAGGGGAAGCTGTTCTTAAATCCTTGAGGCCAGGACAATTGCACTCCTTTATAGAAACCTGTGGTTTCCTTACGAAATTTATTTCCAACTATCCAAACATTTAGAACCACTCTGATGACCAGTCAGTGGAGGCACTTTATGGGAGTTGAATTCACATGCAGAAACAGTCAAAATGCTTTAACAAATAATCTGTGTCATCAATATTTCCTGGAGATGATGTTAGCTCAAATGTGTGTAGGTGTGTTCAAAGTGCAAAATGGTGGTTCCAAGAAACCTGTGGCATATGCCAGTCATTTATAATATGTGTGAAGAGGTTATTTTTCAGACTGAACAGGAAGACCTTTGGCTCCAGGTGGGTCATAGGACACTTTAATATGTGTGTTTTAGGATGTAAATATGTTTACATGATGCGTCATAACCCCCCAATTCAAATGTTAAATCCTAAAAACCCAGCACCTAAGCAGGGAAATTCAATCCTGTGAGGTTACTAGCAACCACATCAAAGGGAAAAGTAATGTTGCTGATGCTTTGAAACCATTTCCGCTTCCAGACACTGCCTCTGACCCAAGAGCAGGTGGCTTAGTGTAAAAGAATTTCAGTATATATAACAGGTTTCTGAGTATTAACTATGGAGGAATTGGGACAGTCCCTCAGCAATATGAGCTCTTACATGGACCTCATCACCTTGTTCAAATGAAGAGAAAATGAACAAATGTGATATTGGACAATTTTATTCCATTTCTTAGAACTGAAAATGAATTGTCTGCTCCAAATGGTACTGTATTAAGATGAGACTGTGTGGATCCAACCTCCAATGGCTTATCAGACTCACGCAGGTACTGTTCAAACTAAAGAAATGTCTAGTTAAGACTTTAAAGCTGATATGTACTCAGATGTTGAACAACTGGTCATACATTGTAATGAAACATCTATATGAGGATCAACCCCTTTAACTTTACACTTATCCCATGGATAAAACAAAGTCTGTCAGGTTGGATCCATAATAATTTATAATGATTCACTATTCAATTATTATTAAACTTCCAGCCATTCATAATTTTGAATACTTCAATCTTCCAGCATTACAAGACAAGAAGAGGAAGTCTTTGCATGTTGTGGCGGTCACCTTGCAGTTGTGACAAAGTGGACAACAGTTTGAGTCGTTTCATTAAAAAATTCTTTAAAGACTGTGGCATCAGAGATAAAAGAACCTTCAAGGCAGCTAACAGTGAAGGACAGAACTGGAAAACCATTGCCAAAACTCTCATGGCACCGCTGAGCTATACACAGAGCTAATGCAGGGATCAGTAACAAGGCCAGCACGCATGGCTCCCCTCCCCTCCTGGCCCCGATCCCCAGTGGCAGGGGCAGGGGGCAGTAGGGGATGAGCTCCTTCACCCTGTTGGCCCTGCCCCCGGCACCTGGCTGTGGGTTTGAAGGGGTTGGGGCTGGCATGGAGGCTGGCAAAGGTTGCTGACCCCTGAGCTAATGAAAGCGCCACAAGAACAAGACATCCAGGAGGGCGCTGACTTATGCTGCTGGGGTCAGGAAAGGTGCAGAACACCTGGAATCAAAAGGATCTGCAAATAATCATTGTCTTTCTCTCAGGATGAGTCCCTTGTTTTCGGTTTAAACAGATCAACTTTCTGCGTGTACTCTGCATGTGCTTGCTAGTCATGGGCCCAATCCTGCAAGAAACAGAGTGACTCCTGAGCTGTGATCAACATCATCGACTGGCATTCACTTCTCTCAGCACTTTGCAGGTTCAGACCGTTTGTGCCTGATTCTGCACCTGCGATCATTGCAAGTCCTGCCACTGATGTCAATGAGTACAAGATGGAGCACTGTTGGAGGAGGAAGGGCTAATGGACTCAGACATTTTGGCTATGTCTACACTGGCAAATTAGTTCAAATTAAGGAGGCTTAATTCGAACTAACTAAAGCCATGGCTACACTGGACTTTAGTTAGTTCAAATTAAGGGCTTCCTTAATTCGAACTAATAAGTTTGAATAGGGTCTTCGAGCTAAGGGGTTAATTTGAACTAAATAGTTCGAATTAACCAATGTGGCCATGTTAATTTGAGCTAATTTCTTAGTTCGAATTAGCCGGCAATTGAAATGAATGGGGATCGCTAATTCGAACTAAGCAAGTGCTTGCTTAGTTCGAACTAACATTCCAGTGTGGCCAGGCTAGTTCAAATTAAGTTAATTCGAACTAACTAAAATTAGTTCGAATTAGTTAGTTCGAACTAACTAATTCAAACTCATTTTAGCAAGTGTAGACATAGCCTTTGAGTCACTAGAAGCACAATAAATGTAGCCCCTGGAGAGGGATGTTTTACAAAAGAAATCCTGTGATCTCTTTGTTCTTTGATGCCAGCCCCCCGGACGAAAGGGTGGGGGGGGGGGGGGGGCGGAGATGAAAGTCTTAAGACCAACTCTGTGATGTTGCACAAATCATGTCCCTTGTGTGTCTGTTTTCCATCTTTAAAAGGGGATGATGGTCCTGACATTTCTTTGCAAAGCACTCTGAGAAACGGAGGCAAAATCTCCTGTATGATAGCAAAGTATCACCATTCTTGAGGTGATGTGCACAACGCTCCTGAGTATCTGAACCATTCCTTGGAATTTACGTGGCCTCTCAGCGTGAAATTGAGAAAGAGGAGATAATTGGTTTCGCAGAGCACAGTGCTGTCTGTCTTCTCTTCAGCCTTTGGGGCACAGGTCTTGCAGTGCTGTTAGAGTGGGACAGCTAACTCTGGCTGGGAAGAAGTGTACAGGGATGCCCTTTGGAAGGCGGCAGGGAGGCGTGTTCTTTCCTTGTAGAAAGAACTGTGGTCTCATCATTGTGCCAAAAGAAAAATAAAACCAATACTGTTACAAAATAGCTCTGGCTCACAAGTGGCTGAAAACATTCAAGTGTAATTCATATAGAAAAGGGAAATCCTATTATTTCACCCCCACACACATACACACTGAGAGAAATGTATCAAGATTTTCTTCAGGATACATTACTGTTTTTAATACATTTTATCATCTATACTGTGTTTTCAGCTAAAATAATGTGGTTTCATTCATTGTTCTGTTATTTTGTGTTACAATTCAACATGGTTTTACATATTTCTCACAAAGAGATATCATATATACAAATACCATGAATATTAATGACTGAAACTTCCCAAAAAAAGGGGATGGCTTCCAGCACATTTCTTAAATGACATTTTCTATTTTCATGTGAATCTCTGAAGTCCCATCATGACTGTGGTTGGACTAGATGATCTCCTGAGGTCCCTTCCAACCCTAATCTTCTATGATTCTCTGTGACATATCAGACAGTTCCTACCATTTACCCTTCCTACCAGAAGGCAGCAAGATGGGGATCTTAAAGAATGTTAACAAATCAGCCCATATGCAAACTGTTGTTTCCTCATAATACACGAACAGTGAACGTTACAGTAGAGATATTGTTTTACCTCTAACTTCATTTCCACATTAGAACATAAATACTCTTTATCATGCCAGATTTTGAGTGTTTAAACTCTTTGGAATTTGTTTTTTAGAAAGGACTACTTAAAACAACAGAACAGGCAAACAGACAATAGATGATGGAAATTACCTGTGGAGATCATTTGTACATATGTAGGGTGGTTAAAAGAAAACAAAAAGATTCAGAGGCAAAGACAAATAGAAGATCTAGTGACGCTGCAGGTGAAGACCATACATGGTTAATAATACATTGAAGTGGTTGTATTTTTAACTGGTGTCTTGGAGGATGTGTGGGAATTATTCTGTGAAAGGGAGAGAAACCAAATGAAAAATAGTAAGTTTTAGACTTTTATTAAAATATTTGTACTAATCAGGGTTTTCATGAAAATAAAATAAGAGATTCTTGCACTACTGAGGGGACCATGTGACTTGGATAAATACAATATACTTCAGTACCTGGCTAAATACAATGCCCTTGATATTGAAGCTTGTGAAACATGCTGCAGAAAGAAAAGGCGGCGGGGGGGTGGAGAGATCATTTTCAAAGGGAGGGACTATGGGTCTGTCTAATGAAGACTCTGGGAGATAAGGAAAATAAATGCACATGGAATAACTACTGTTCTTCTGTTTATGAAGGTCACTTTGTGGCCAGAGATAGCAGCAAATTACCTATGCTTACTTCAGCTGCCCCATGCCCGCATTGTAAGATCAGGGAGAGATGGGGTACTTGGATGTAGGAGGAGGAGAGGAGATCTGCTATACCTGATCCTGCTACGGTATTCTAAACTTCCACTGGGACAGGTGGCCAAGAATCTGGGACCTGATTACAACCAAGCATATATGAAAACATGGTGCGCTTGGGCTATTGAACAGAAATGCAGTGACAGCAGAAGCACCTGAATTATCTTACAGGCATGCACCAAACCCATGAACACTCATGACAGGACAGAAATCTAACATGTATTAAAGACAGAGGCTAATGACCCATCAAACACTCAAGTATCTGAGCTGCTTGGCAGACATGACAAACATATTAATTCACTTAACAGAGGATCTTGATTCCCAGCCAGCACTGAATGCTCATCCTCTGAAAGTCACACTGTCTCAAGAGGGACACTCAAAATCAGTAGTCACTTCTGAAAATCCTGGCCTAAATATTTATACTGATGACTGAACAGGTCAATGATGGGCTGTGTTATTAGAGGGAAAAAATGAGAGAGAGAAGGTTTATACCAGAATGTGCCTGCCCAGCATGGTTCCAAGCTGTGCTTAAAAGTACCAGCTGCTTTGACATCAGATGCATTAAAAATAAATAAAACAGGTGGGGTGGATAATGTTTTCTGAATTTTAATCAAAGATGAAACACCAAACTAGCTCCCATGGAGATTTTCTTAGAGTTGAGCATCTCACCATGGAGTTGCCATTTCAGAAAGGAGCAATTTACGTAACTCCTTCTGGCTATGTCTACACTTGCACTTTTAAGTCGACTTTAACTAAGTCGACTTAACTAAGTCGAATTAAAGTCAACTTAGTTAAGTCGACTTAGTGTGTCTACACTTAAAATTAAAGTCGACTTAAAGGGGAACTTACAAAGTTGACGTAGAGGGTCCACACTGGATGCTCTAGGTCGAATTTGGGGGGCTAGGGGGACCTTGGGCAGGTCCACGGTGGCAGGGGGGCACCCCCTGTGTACAATGGGGCAAAGGGGTACAGGGACCCTGGCAAGGCAGAGCCCTGTGTGTGATGCTGTCTGGATTTAGGGAAGCATTTATGATATTATTTTCTATGGATATCTCATAAATGCTATAATCCATAGGAACTATGTCATGTTTGGTATCAATAGAAAGGTAGTAATTTGCTGGGGATGATTATATAGTTTATGCCTAGGAATTCTATTTCGATTAGAAGTTAAGAATTTGATGTTATATCCATACTTTAACTTGTGTCCTTCTGGACAAATGCCTTA